>CAJQZN010041742.1:25847-71418 GCA_907164685.1 Colias eurytheme | reverse complement strand
GAATTTTTTGATTGGGCAAATGCGTCAAAATTTTGGTCTTTACCCATGATTATTAACTTAACGGTCAATTATGCCATAATCACTTCTAATTTTTTGCTAAGACTAAATTCTCTAGCACAAAATTGAAAACTCACTGGCTCTCAGATTTAGCGGACACTTCCCAATCAGGATGGTCCCACTGCTTGAACTGATTGTCCCACGGGGCCGGCTTGCGGTCGTGCGGCATGCTGTCGCGGTCGGGCGTACCTGGGGGAAATAACATGTTTTATAGTTATGAAATCGTTATAGAAAGAAAGAATGAAAACTAGTTAATCGAACTACACATATTTAAAACCTTTACCATTAACACAGTAGGAAAAATAACAATAAAAGTATAAAAATAATAATTTAGGATTTTTTATGCCAATTTAATTTCGAAGCTAATTTTCAGTTTCTGAAACTTTCAGTTTATAGACTATTTTAAACGTATCTTGCGTAAAAAGTTTTTGTGAATTGTAAAGTTTAATTTGCACACAAGAGCTTCCAAAATTTTATCCTATATCAACAATACAAATAAATTACTATTGGTCCTTCAAGCCGGATCGAAAATGTTTACTTAGTGAATTTGACTTTATGCCAATCCTACACACCTCTTAGGCTATCAATAAAAAGAAAAACTCATTCTATCAACGACAAAAACAATCCTGCACACCTTTTAGGCTATTTATAAATAAAAAACGGGTTGCACTCCGGGAGTGCCGGTAGAAGTGAAAACTTGATTATTAACGATCAGCATGTTTGATATTTTGGAATGGTATCCGTCTTACGCTTTTTCGATCAGGTCACGTGTCCTGACGCGAGTTTAAGATTTTATACCTATTACAGAAAAAGTGCTCAACGGCGCTAAAGAAGTTTTCACTTCAAAAAATCCTTCTATCAACAATAAAAGGTTACAAATCTTACCCTCAGGCGTATATATCTCCCCGGGCGGGTAGACCATCCTGGAGGGGTGTGTGAAGGCGCCCTCCAGCGGCCGGCGACGGAACCACGTGCGGCATGACGCGTTACTTGTCCATTCCCTGGGAATAATTATTATTTTAGGTTTTAAATTCCTGTAAAAACCCTACTGATATAAGTTTGTTTCTTTGTTCCTTCACGCAAAAACTGCTGAACCGATTTTCATGAAATTTGACACACATAACTGACTGATTTGAAATAATATGAAGTGTGTAAAATAGTAAAGGTTGGTAAAGAGAATTGTTTTTTATCCTTATAATTGAACCTAACTATCAATTTTCATTTTATTTATTTATTTATTTACAATTAGTGTAACAAACAGATTATCGTAGGTTTGCTTGCCAGATGTTTTCGGAAATATTTGAATGCATTTTTAAGCATTTCTTTTTAAATAAAGTGTAATGTTTCTACGAAAAGAAAAAAAATCCATCAACAAATTATGAGTACCTACTTCCTCGTTATGCTCATAATGTCATTGCTATCCACATTATAAAATTTCACCCTATAATATACCCTAACCTTAAATACAAAATATAAAAAAAAAACTCACTTATACGAATTATAATATCCCCTCAATCTATCAGTAGATATAATATATTCGTCCTTATATATTTTATCAGCGAAACTAAGCCAAGGATGCGCAAGCGCAGAGTCCACGTCGAGTCGTTCGCGCCAGTTCAGTACTAACAGCTTTGAGATGAAGTCACGAGATTCCAGACTGAATCTGGACCACCATTCTTCGTCGTACCTGCGGAGATTTTAATTAATTAGGGAAATTGTTAATTGAGAAATTAAGCTATATATTTAAAGGATTTTTAAAGGAGAAATTAAGCTATATATTGGTTTATTGATGCTGGAGAAAGTATAGCTTGGTCTGTATGTATGACTGGGGTAGTATGTTAAACTTATTGCGTGAGAAATACTCGACTGGGAATTACGTCGTTCAGATTTTTTTTGTTATATTCAATTAGTAAAGGAATTTGGGAAACATAAATTACATCTAATAAATATATGCTAGAACTTAAACATTTACGTATATTCGGACTCCAACGTTGATTCTCAATAGGTACTCTTCATGTCCATATTTATGGTAATTGGGATGTTTTACTATGTTAATTAATTGCGATAATTATTTTAATTACAATAATACATTTGAATTTGAAAATTTCAAATTATTTCACTACTATGCGTGCCAAATAAGAATAGGACTGTCAAGACGCCATATTGTTCAGTAATACGCGCTAACTTCATTACCAAAGCGTATGGTGTGCAAAAAAATCAATAAAGAATTAATATTCAGTTTAAATATTTAATGTACGCTTTGTTGGTATTTCTAATAGATTTCACGCCAAATTTATTATGAATGAGTAGGATTTGATAATAAAAGCACGTATATAAAAAAAAACATATATATTATTTCAGTTTTTATCAATCGGATAATATTTCCTCTACACCACTTAACACAGCGTCATCGTCGTCGTATTCTGAATCTTCATTGCTGTCGCTGTCACTGCTATCTCCGCATTAACTATGAAAATGTTAACTTTTTATGAATACTGTTTCCATACCTGTATAATTAATTTATCCATAATCCATCAGTGAAATTCAATAAATAGTATTTTTTTAATAAATATAACGATTATACAATAATTAAATATAATCATGAACAATAAAAAATAATTATGTGAAAATTCTTTTTCGCACATTTTTTTGCTGGCAGTACTAATTTGAGAGTTTTCGTGTGAAGTTGACAGCAAGCGCGGTCCTATTCTTAGTTGGCACGCATAGTAGTTATAATTATTTATTGTGATTCGTGTACAACTATGACCTATCATAATTTTCAACTGCAGACCACACAAACACAAAATATTTACCAACTTTCAAAAAGTTGGCTATACTCACCACTCCCACTTCCCTTCCCTAACCCGCATCAAGGTCTCCATATCATTGGCTCCCCTGAACGGCGACCTGCCACTCAACAGGATGTAAGTAATGACCCCCACACTCCACATATCCGCCGGAAACGCGACCCCCTCCCCACTGGCCACTTCCGGGGCAACGAACTCCGGCATCCCGTAGTTCAGGGATGAGTGCTGGTTGAGATGGATCCGCCGGGATAGACCGAAGTCGCAGATCTTTAGCTCGTCGGAACCCGCGTGGGATAGCAGGAGCTCGCCGATCTGGGGGTATTTAAATAGAATTAATATGAATTAGTATTACTTATAGAATTTGTATTACTACATATTAATATAAAATTAGTGTGTAATAGGATTATTGGAATTTTTAATGTGTCAGATAATATGGATAGTAGAATGATAGTATTAAGAGGAGGCTTCCTAACATAATTTCTAGCACTGAGAGACCGGTTAGACCGCTACGGTGCTAAACGCTAACACAGCTGTAATAAAGTTGAATATCGCGTGCGCTTTTTAATCGCGTTTGAGCTCGAAACTCAATCTCGTAAGTCTCAATTCTTGTTTATAACTAAAGTTGGGATTGGATAGTAAACTATATTTTCTTACTATTAACATTTATTTTAGATATAAAGTCCAAGTAAATCTTAAAAAAATGTAATAATCCTTAAAATAGGCATAATTTTTGAATAAAAAAATGAATCGAGCGAAAATGTTACAATTACGTAACTGTCTTGTACATGGAAAGAAAAAGACTCAATAAATCATATACTAAAGTTCCATTTTGATTGTGTGTGTGACTGTTTCAAAATATTAATGCAAATAATTAAAATAAATAAAATTTAGGGAGCCTCCCCGTGATACAAATTTTCCGTAGAGAGAACTAGATGTTCCAGTGCAATTTGATAACCAATATTGAGGTGAAACTTCTTAAGGTGCATTGAGAGTAAAAACAAGGTCACGTCATGGTAATACCGTCACGTCATGGAGTAAGGTGTCGATTTTGGTATCTTTTAAGCTTGCCAAAGAAGTTTCACTTCTGACACGTGTGCTCGCCACACACGCTCTTTTTTACCATGAATATGAGTTCTTAGAGTGTAACTTATAAAAATAAACATTGTAAATTAATATTATAAAGTCCTGTAAGCAGTAACAGGTACTCACGGTAAGTCCCAAATGCGCATAGCTATTATCATGCATGTGTTTCAGACCACGCAGCAATTGACGGATATATCCGGCCACTTCACGTTCTGTGTAGCCCTGGCTTCGGAGCAGACGGTCCCTGGGGGTAAAAGTAGTATGTGAATATACGTGTTTAGATAATGTACATTTGTGGTTATAAAAAAATTAACCCCAATTTCCCTGTTTTCATGATAACATCCTGACCGATTTCTGTAATATGTTTCGTCAGGAAGTAAAATTTGGGCAATTTGCGCTAAGAATAAAAAAAGTAATAAAACTAAACGACTATTTAAATTTCATCAATAGTTCGCGCAAAGAACCGCCTATCGTGCCAATTAGTGGTTTCC
The DNA here is from genome assembly GCA_907164685.1 of Colias eurytheme. Taxonomy (NCBI): domain Eukaryota; kingdom Metazoa; phylum Arthropoda; class Insecta; order Lepidoptera; family Pieridae; genus Colias; species Colias eurytheme. The sequence continues at coordinate 66,980 of CAJQZN010041742.1, read as the reverse complement.
ATTAATAAAATTCCACCTCTTTAACTTTGAGAGTCGTCATCATATTTTCGGAGTAGAGTTTTCTTACTTATTTCGTGCCATTACTATATTTTATCTACTCCAATATGGATAGCTTCAAGTACGATAGTTTTAAAAGCCATTTAATTTGGTCTGACCAGCACATTTTTTCTAACCACGGATTTTCCTTTATCCTGCCAGTTTTTCAGACTTATTCAATATAGAAAGAAAACTATTATACCTGAAAATTATTACAATAATATAATCACTACATAGTATAAAACAAAGTCGCTTTTTCTGTCCCTATGTCCTATGTACATGCTTAAATCTTTAAAACTACGCAACGGATTTTGATGCGGCTTTTTGTAATAGATATAGTGATTCAAGAGGAAGGTTTTAGTATATAATTTATTAGGTTTAAAGCTAGTTAAACTATATTACCTGACAAGTTCCCCACCCGCAGCTAACTCAGTAACAAGCGCAAGCGTGTGTTCATGTTCGTACGCGTCGTACAACCGTACAAGATGGCGGTCGTTCAGTTGGTTCAGTATCTCTAACTCGTTGCGCATGAACGGCTTGAGCTCGGAGTGCCCGTGCATTATTTTGGCTGCGTAGTTTCGACCTGAAGAAAAATGATAATAAAATGGTTTGATTGTGATTTCAGATTTTGAGCTGTAATAGGTCAAAATTTTATATGAAAATTGAGAACGTTTAAGATAGAATGAAATAATTTTTTTAACTATACTGCATATCTACTTCAGAGTATGCAAGTAAGTAGCAAATGTATGAAAGTTAATTCCTGTTCCAGCACGTTTTGTTACAAATATTTAGTCGTAAACTCCTTTAATTTTCATCTTAAAATTGAAATGAACACTTCGATTACAATAATATTATAATTAATAAAACGACCAGAAAAACATAAAATTGACAATAAACCAAAATATTATGACCTGTTATATTTTTTTTGGAATTTAAGATTTTATACACATTTTAAATTGATTACAATATTACCTGTAAGTCTCTCAGCAGCATGATAAACCACGCCCTGAACACCACGACCGAGCTCGTCTCCGAGATCGTAGAAATCACCGAACGGCTTCGAGCTGGCCTTTATACGTGGCGGGTGTTCGCGGATTCTGTATACAATAAGTTATTTATTCATATGATATTTAAAATATTTAGTATAGGGTAAATTTGTAAGAAAATCTAATAATGCGTTGATATGGGTCGATACCATCGGCATTAGATTAGATATTAGAGATCTATAATAAGAAGAAGAAGCACTGATTATATTAAGATGAAGATGTCCAATTTAAATTACTTTAACCCATTGAGCCCCGAACGGCCCGATCGGTCCACGACACAATAGATTTTCTATTGTGTTTCCGGGGCCTGAGTTATTAATGAACAAATTAAAGTTATTTTGAAAAAAATTAAAACACCACACAGTACCTATAATTACAATTATGATAAAAATTGTCTTAGACAAAACTCTGCTTGCGTGTATCCGGCAGAGTTTCCTAATGAGCGACTTATTAGACTATAAACATTACATCAACGAAATAAGGTAGTCATTTCAACGAATGTTTTTTACTTTTGGACATTTTTGACGACCATTTAATAGACGATTGTGAGTTTAAATTGTAATATTGACATGATTTTAAAAGAGCAACTATGGAGTTTCTTGCCGGTTCTTCTCCATAGAATATACTGCTTTTCGAATCGGTAGTAAATATTAAAAATATGTAATGACGATTCGAAATAGCTTCTAAAAGAAGTTGAATAAATAAATGTTTGAGTTTGAGTTTATAGTGCGTCGATTTACAAAACTAATTTTTGAAGTGAAAACTTCTTTAGCGGCGTTGGGTATAAAATCTTAAACTCGCGTCAGGACACGTGACCTGATCGAAAAAGCGTAAGACGGATGGATATCAAACATGCTCAACGTTAATGATCAAGTTTTCACTTCTGCCGCACTCCCGGAGTGCAACACGTCTTTTTTTTATTATTTATCTCACCTAGACGAGTACTCATGCTCATACTCCTCGACATGCAGCATGGCGGAGGAAGATACGGAACCAGCTACATTCCGCGCAGACACAGAGTATAACCCTTCGTCCTTTAGGATCGCATCGTGGATGACCAGGATCACTGTGTCTGGCTCTATGAATTGCATCTGTAAAGATATATACATAATATTTATTATTGTTATCATAATTAATTAGTGTTGAGTCAATCCAATAGAGTTTTGTTTCTGAACATACATTCACCTTTTCTTAAGGATTATATTCAACGCACTCTTTTTAATGTCACCTTAGCTTTTCTGACAAAGTCTATGGAAGAAACTCAAAGAAATCGATATAGCTTTTTGTGAAGCTGTGACGATTATTTGCAGCGAGTTGATTTAGCAGTTGGAAATGAAGAAGTTTCTTCTCAACACAACTATTATCTACTAGCTGTGCTCCGCGGTTTCACCCGCATTTCTCCGCTCTTGTTGGTCTTAGCGTGATGATATATAGCCTATAGCCTTCCTCGATACATGGGCTATCTAACACCGAAAGAATTTTTCAAAATGGACCAGTAGTTCCTGAGATTAGCGCGTTTAAACAAACAAACAAACTCTTCAGCTTTATAATATTAGTATAGATTATTTAAAAAAATTGTTTGTCGGTAAAGTCGGTTTACTGACGATAGTTGAACGTGACAACGTTCCGATTGTGCTTCTTTGTCGCTTGTTCCGCGCTCTCGCTTGCACTTCAAGCCTTACATGGAACGCCTCAGAGCGAGGTAACGCCGCATGAGTCATGTTGTTTCGTGCGTGCAGCCGGCTCTATCGAATTATAAGACGTTGTCACGTCAAAATGAAAACACACCAACACAAACGCAATTACCTTAATCCTGGACGAAGGAGCCAGTGGTTGCCAGTCCTTATACCACTTGATCTCCGGGTACGGAGTTCCAGTGACCCTGGCCTCCAGTCTCACGGTCTTCCGCAGTAGAACAACAGCTTCTTCCGGTCTTCTGATGAAAGTCGGGTATTCTGCTAACTCGAGACGAACTCGTTGTCGAGCTTCGCCGTGCTCGTTGGAGGCTACTGCCTCGTACCAACCCACGTCACGTTCTAACATTCTGGGGAAACAGTTTAGTGTTAATAAGAAGAATGTGGAAATGGTGAGAATAAAATGTTTTGATGATGCATATGAGAAAAATTATGAGAGGTTCTCTTTCCAAATAAATTTGCTTTTTTTTGGGATTATGCCTGATAAATTATTTATTTCTACCGTTTGACTGGTTGGCTTGGTTGGTAGTGGCCTTGCCTTCCAAGCCAGAGGTCGTGGGTTTGATTCCCACCCGGGGCAAATATTTGTGTGATAAACATAGATGTTTGCTCTATGTCTGGGTGTTAATTATCTATATAAGTATTTATTTAAAAAATATATAATATGTATGTTTATCCATCTGGTTTCCATAACACAAGCGAAAGCTTAGTATGGGATCAGATTGTGCCGTGTGTGAAAATTGTCCTGAAATATTTATTATTTGTTAAATAATTAATCAAAGTCATCAAATACACAAAACACACAACAGTATTTTATTTGACGTTGTTTATTTAATAACATATTTATTGTTTAATGTAGAAGTTGTAGTCAAATTCCTTCCAAGGAATTTTCTAAGAAATAAATAACAATGGTCAAGGATTAATTAATTCAGAAATAATTCAGAAGGGTGAAACGCGCAACTTTATATTCTGCACTAGCTTTCCGCCCGCGGCTTCGCCCACGTTTTCAAAGAAAAACCCGCATAGTTCCCGTTCCCGTGGGATTTCCGGGATAAAACCTATCCTATGTGTTATTCCACGCTGCCCTCTATATATGTGCTAAATTTCATTGTAATCGGTTCAGTAGTATTTGCGTGAAAGAGTAACAAACATCCATACATCCATACTTACAAACTTTCGCCTTTATAATAGTAGTAGGCTTAGATTACAAAATAAAATACAGATGGAGCATGTCAATCATTCATCGCCCTTGTCAAAGAAAATACGAAATCAAAAACGAATACGTTCCTCCGCTAGTGCTATAGCGATTCTAGTGTCATGCAATACGTCAAAAGGGGTTTGATATTTTAGTAAAAAAATGATGTCTTGTGATATTAAAACGCTGTAAAACTTGTTCCCGAAAACAAACAAAAAGATAAAACATCGTTTTACAGATTTTCTGTAGATTATTTGGCTTATTTAATTTTGTATACAAATAATAATTTTACAAATACGAAGGAATTCAAAACTTCAACGTATGCTGCCAGTATTTTGAAAATGAATTTGCCATTTTTAGGGGTAAAATGGTTAAAAGTAGGGTTGTAACGGAGGCCTAATTAGCGGAGGCGGAGGCGGATGCGGAGGTGAAGAGGTTCGCCTCCGCGGATGCGGAGGTTAACGGAGGCGGAGGCGGAGGTGAAATTTGTTGGGAAAATATAAATAAATTTATGATTTATAGAGTCAGCAACATTTATTTATATTATATATAATGTGTACAATTGTACATACATGTTCATGATTCATCTTAGTAATCAAAATTGACAAGAGGCAAATTTTATTTTACGAACAAAAGCTTTGCGGCTTTTTCGCCTTCGCGGTTTCTCAAGGGTTCGTAAATTAAACCGGCAGCACTAAATAACTGTTCGCTTGGCACTGAACTTGGTGGCGATAAGTAAATGCAAACTATGGGAGCAAAAACTTTATATTTAATGTTATATCTCCAGCACAATAAGGGATCTTCGTTTAGTTGGAGTCTATTTTCTTTATTATATTCATTAATTAGTGTTTTCCATATCATGAGGTTGCTGTTGGTATCCATGCTGTCATTTTCCGATTCCTCTTCATCACTGCAATTCTTCAACATATCAGCCAGCCTGTTATTCATTCACTCACACTCCCACCACCCGCTTGGCCGTGTTCCCGCGGCTTAAGCAAACTCTCAACCATTTCACTTGAAAACACGCAGCCGAGCGGCCGCATCGCCTAGCGTCGCTCCTTGCGCGTTGTTTGTGATCGTAAATGAACTTCCGATATGACTCCGCATAAATTTTGCGGAGGCGGATGCGGAGGCGGAGGTTAAATTCTTTGCGGAAGTTCCGCAGTAACGGAGGCGGAGGCGGAGTTCCGTTACAACCCTAGTTAAAAGATATTCGGGGTAGTGCTGTTGGATTTTTCGATCGTGAATGTGATTATTGCACGCCTCATAAGCGAAGCGTTGAGGTGGGTACTACTGTCACTTCGCGCAAAACATCTGATTTTTCAAACTTAAAATGTCTTTATGTATCATACATTGCACTTGTAAGATAATACATACACACACATATTAAGAAAAAACATTATTTTTAACGTTCATGATATTTTTGATGTCATTTTTGTTATTTAAACTAGTTAAAAAACAGTTTAAAAAAGTTCTGTCTTGGACGTCCGTGTGTCTGTATGTGCGGATCCTTTTTCTTGTTAACACGATAGCGACCGAAATACTTTACTAATCGAGTCTTTTTTTTTCTCTTACGCTTGAGTATGCTCAGGAATAGAACCCTTTCATTTTTCAGGGTCTGATTCGATGTGGTTTAATTGTTATTAAATAAACAAAAATAATAATTAATAAATATTTATTAAAAATAAATTATGAGGCGTGCACTTTTGGATTTTCCAAATTATTTTTGTATAGTGCAATAAAAGTTCATGGTCATTATTAGATTATTTTAAAAAGTATTATACATTTTTTTGTTACTTTTATAAAAAGCGTCGTTTTCGCTTGCGATTTAATTCATGTGAACACATGATAGATATGATGAAAATAAAATGTCCCGCATTCTCGACTAAAAACTACCGCTATTCGCATTCATATGTTTTGAAAAATAAAAACTTTTTTTAATGTAATTTATTTAATAAATTTAATGTAATTTATTTAATAAATTTAATGTAATTTATTTAATAAATTTAATGTAATTTATTTAATAAAAATTGAATAAAATTATTTTGTCCATGTATAACTTTAGTAGATAGGTGATAAAATAATTTTTACAATATTATAAAATAATATCAAAAACCCGAATTTATATTAAAATAAAAATTAAAACATGACTGCTAATAATTTATGTAGCCTACGTCACTACCACCACAGCTACCTTCATAATTCAGATGATTGCAATGACACCTCATAAGTCACAACTCAAAATCGATCCAACAGTTTATACTGCAGGGCGTGTCAAAGAAATATTATACATACATACCTACACTCGAAAAACATAACCCTCTTTCTTCCGTAGTCGGGGAAAATTTTGGGAAAATTTTCAATATCTGGTAACATAACACCCATACAGAAGCACCGTGTACGTACAGTGCAACGGCGAAATGACAGCACACATAGCTTTATGGAAATGACGATAAATTATTCGGTTTAGTTCGGCAACGCTCCATCTGTCTTTTATTTTGTAATCTAAGGTAGTAGGATAGTAGGATAATACCTACTATACTAGGTACGATAAACTATACTAACTTGTTAATAAACAGCGTCGCTTGTCCGTTCCTGGTGTAACTCCAATCATACCGTCCTCCACCTTCAATCAGCTCATCATTGAAGTAATACGTCATCTTGGGCTTAGGGTAGCCATACACGAACCAGAACAAGTTCACATTATGACCCTTCACACCGTACTGCGAGTCGTATTCCTGACGCAAGAACTTCGGCGCTTGCGCATATCCATCATGAGGTGGTCGCTCAATATCGAAGTCTTTGGGGAAGTATGGCGATGTTTCTGGACGGAAGTCGATACCGGGTTCCAAGTAGGGGATGAATTTGGGCGGATCCGGTTCAAGTTTGGCTCGGTGTGTGATGGCGTAGGGCGAAGGGTCGCTGACACCAAACTTGTTTTCGACTCGAACCCGGAACTTGTAGTCGCGGAAGGGTTCAAGGTTGCGGATATCGCACACACAGGAGCGGAGACCTGTGCGGGCTGTGAACCAGTCACCGTCTGGTAATTCGCACATTTCCACCTGGAAAAATTTATTATGATTTATTATAATTGGAAAAACAAAACTTTTCTCGGAAGATTTTGTTCAATATGGTAGATGAAATATTATGTAATGCAAAATGCTATCCTTGAGCAAAAGTAGATAATTATTTATTTTATTTTAATAAATTGTGTCTAAAATATTTATCTTCTTAGGAGCATAAGACACAAAACACAAAGAACAAGAAAAAAACAGACACGTCACGAACGTCTGCTGCACTTTCAGGGTTAAATCAAAGAATCGATTTTATTTGAGCTGAAAATGATAATGGGCGATGAAAGTTTTTACACATATTTACACAATTTTTAAGTTACACACCTGATAAGTAACCGGGAATCTCGGTCTGTGCGGGATGCTGGGCCGCCACGAGAGCGTGAGATGTCGGTCGGCCATGCGGGAGATGATCGGCTTGTCCGATAGCGGCATCGGCACTCCGGTCTGCTTCATCTTGTCGAACTCCGAGTATTGGTCCGAGAGGGGCTTCTTGCCCGATTGGGGTTCGAGCGCTGAAAGGATAAAGATGTTTTGTAAGAAAAATGTTTAAAGGAGAATGGGCATTTTACTATGGGAGTTGGGCCTGAACACTTGAGTTGGACCAATACACATGAGATATTGATTTTATAATAGATCATAACACATACATAACGGGAAAAATATATATAAAAAAATAATCAACCGGGTTTTTGTACAGTCACATCAAGTTTTATTACTTTGTGTATACTATTTTTTGCAATTAATAACTGTTGCAAGACAATGACAATATCTTTATGTTACTCCTATTCACTTTCACTTACAAAGACGTACTAATCTGAAGCCTTCTAATAACGGAAATACACTAATATTATGTTTTGTAACATGTACCTATACCGTGTTTATTATATTTCAACGTAGTTAGACGTTTTTTATGGTTAAACTCAGTCACTCCAATGACATTTAGGTTTATATTTACTTCACTCGAATTAAAAACACCGTTATTGTGCGCAAAATAAATAAAACTTTTTGCCTTGACTGTACAAGAACCCGGTCGATTTATTTTTTTATTTTATTTTTTTCGTAAGGTATGTGTAATGATCTATCACAAAAACAATATTTCGTGTGTATTGGTCTTAGCCCAAGTTTCAGGCCCAATTTGCCCATTCTCCTTTGTAATGCAAGATAATATTTTTCGTAATTTTTATACTCATTTAACCTATAAAAGCCAGCATAAGACAGTGCTCTGTTTTAAAATACCAACTAGAACATTATGCCATTTTTAAAGTGAATTTAAAAGGATGTCCCAAGCACAACTCAGCCTACGCGTACAACTCTGCTTACGCGTCTATTTGGCAGACTTTTCTACTGACTGAAAATTACTATATATATATCAGATATCTTCGAAGACCTTTTAAAAGGCGATTGTCAAGTGATTTATTAAGATGACTATGAGATGTTTATAATACTACAATGAAAAAAAAAGACGTGTGGCACTCGGGGACTGCCGCGGTAAAGCTATTGCATGCTATGCCTTCAAGCCACACCTCCGTGCCCGTCGGAGTGGGGAGCGTGAGGTTTTTTCGTTACGGAATTTCTGCATTCGGACCCCGCGCTCAAGGCCCGCGATAGAAGCTATGCAGTAGCTTAATAAAACTTACTGTCATAAGTGAGCTGTGCAGAACACTCAGCGTCTCCATGCGGGTTGTATATCCTACACTTGTAAGTGCCGACATCAGACGGCTCTACTCCACTGATGGTGAGACGCAGTAGACCGGTAGACTCTTTGTCCATGCGAATCCGCTCGCATGGGAACAGTTTGTCGCCGTTACGGAACCTGCGGGTAGTTGAATATATTATGGGTTTGTTGGAAAAGACAGGGGAAGGGTCAATTATGTATTGTATCTCTGCTGTAATTTTGGATTAAAGCGTCATAATAACGAAAAAAGCCAAAAAAATACAGGCGAATTAAAAACCTGAGCCTCCTTTTTCCGAAGTCGGTTAAATACAATGAAATAATAAAAAAATGAAAATATGTCTTAAATATATAAAAAATTTTTATATATTTGTACACATTCCAACTTGTTTTTTTAATCTTTGGACAAAAACCGAATCTGCAAAATATTGGTCACAAAAATTAAAGGCAACAAATTAAAAATGCACTTCTCAATTTCACTTTAAAACCTAAAACAATAAAATAACTGACCATTCCACATCAGGATCAGGTGAGCCGGTAGCACAAGCCGTGAACTTTGCACTAAGTCCGCGGAACACTTCCACGTCACCGATCTTCTTGAGGAAAGATGGCGCTTCTGCTTTCTCGCGACGGGAGCTGCGGATTGTGTTTATTTATTCATTATTGCTCTATAGAGCAAGGAATTTTATTTTTAATGTCAAGGATAATAGAAAGGTTTAAATAAATATGTAGAATAGGTAAGTAATCTAGAAGTAGACCGATTGCAGTGAAATTAGTTTAAGAAAAATATTATCAGAGATCATATTACAACTTTAAAAAATTGTTCACCAAATAAAATATCGAAAAAAAACCTATGAGAAACCAGGTGGTTGACCTGCACCTGTGATATTTTTATCTTTATTAAAATACTAAAAATCTATCTTTTCTAGTGATTAACAAGCATAGCGCAAAATTTTAAGTTCCTAACCTTATATATTTTCAGTTTGCAAACATAGATGTTCCTTTTACATTATTATAGTGGAGCCAATTTAATAGGCAACATTTGACGTCTATCAATTTTATCTTCATAGGGTGGTAACCTGCATAAAAAGATCGATTAAAGTGAATTAATCGATACGGACTTGAAACATTTGTCAATCGAACTTGAAACACATGTCAATAATTTATGATAATTTTTATTCCCAAGTAATCAATGCATTCGATTCTAGATGTCAGATTTCGATTTTTAGAGTAACGTCTCTGGTATTTAAAAAGAAAAAAGGTTTATTGACACAAAATTGTAGCGACGCCAGTTCTTTAAATCAGAAATTGTTTATTATGTTAAGAATGGTTTATCAGTAAAATCAAATCCTAAAATTACTTATATCGCTTATTATTATAATAAATATGTAATCGTAATTGAAAAAAGTTAAGCAAATGTGCAGTTCTAACAAAACGAAATATTATCATGTTATTCTATGTCGTCGTTACTAGGTTACGTTGTTGAATTTTGTTGAACTGTCAAATGTTGCCTATTAAAATGGCTCTACTATAAGAGCCGATTTTTCAATGCTTGGATAAAACTTATCCGTCTAATAAAGTATTACAAGATAATATTAAAATGTCACATAAACTGTCAAATACGGGCAATTAGAATACGTTTTTAAAATGGTAGTTTTATACATTATTCGACGAATAAGTTTTAACCAAGGATTGAAAAATCAGCCCTTAAAATTTCATAATTATATTTCCTTCATACAAAATTTCATTTATCTAACCACCCCTAAAACTAAATCTACCCTCCACTCACATTTTATCAACCACCTCCAAAGCAGCTTCACACTCAGCCTGTCCCTCTCTATTCTTCGCCACACACTTGTACTGTCCCGCGTCGTCGTTCGTTATATCCCTCACATACAAGCACCACATATCACCGTCTCGCTTCATCGTATACTTGTTAGAGGGAGATAGTTGCGTGCCATTCTTGAACCACATGACTTCTGGGGCAGGGATGCCACTGATGCGGGCCGGGAATTTCGCGTCGAATGAGGGTAGCTAAAGTAATTTAAATAAATAAATAATTCAAAATACTTAAAATGTGACCACGAAATATTTCTGTTGTAATGTTAACTTTATAAGTATAAAGAGCCTTATTTTACAAAATATTAACATATTTTAGGCTATATTGCTATCTATCGTCATTATATTTTAAGCTAATTTATTCCTGTTGTGTAGAATGCTTTTAACTTATCATAAAACCATATAGCATTTGAAATTAACTGCCATATACTATGTACAATAACCACCTTAAAGTTATACATAAACATATACATAGCTACATATAAACACAAATTAAAAAATTGGTCCTTCAATCCGGATTTTAAAAGTACATAATATATTACCTGTTGTAAATCAGTGAATCTTTGCGTAAATGCCGGTGGCTGGTAGACCTTCCTGACATTAACTTTTCCCTCGGTTTTGTCTTCTCCAAGCGGATTCACTAGCTTAACAGAATATACACCCGCGTCTGATAACTTGAGCGGGTTAATCTCGAGACCGACCTGTTTAGTGGAAGATTTAATTTAGAAATATGTATAAAGAAGAACTGTAAAAATTACGTTTTTTACACTTTACCTGTTTAATAAAATTTCAATTTAAAATGTAAGGGAAAACTAGTAAATTGTATTAATCTATTTGTATGTCAAATTAATGACGACTTATGCGGTTGATTAGTGCAAGTAAAATTGTAACTATAATATGCAGTAAGAAAAAAAGTTGTATAATTGACAACATTTCAAAATTTTAAGCTACTTATTTTTTTATTTTAATGAAAACTAGATCAAAAATTATGATACACGTATTTTTTGCTTTTTCTAAATATGGAAGTTTTCATTCATCTTTTTGAGTTTTAAAATCATCTCATTCTAAAATGTCGTAAGCGCCAAATGACGTCATACATACGGAGGAATACATTTTTTCCTTTGCCACTTAGCTAGTTTAAATTTAAAAAAAAATCTTGACAGTTGACATTTTGGCACATTTGTCACTTTGATTCGTCAAGCTTTGTAAATATTGTTATTTGTTATTTGCTGATCCAAATTTTAAACAAAAGAAACTTATTCACAAGTACTGATGATGATGACTTTATGCAGGATTTGTTAAGGGGTGCTGAAAATTTCTGGGAAACAAATATACTATCCCAAAAACGTTGGAAAGTGTTAAATAAATACAACTTTTAGTAAGTAAACAAAGTCTTTTATTTCAAGAAAATTATGAACACTATAGGCACTATTTGTATAATATATAAATGAATTGGTCCAACTCCAATCAAACAAACATCACGCTAATGAGATTAAATTAGAAAACCAAAACACAATAACACGATTTAAAAGTTTGTTGACATGAATAATTCACAAAAATGACATTAATATGAAATTTGATACATGCCATACCCTGTAAATGTCAGTGATAGTTTTTTTTTAACTTTTTTTAAATTAGGCTAAGGCGCATTTTTATTCCTCCGTATGTATGACGTCATCATCACATTTATCGTTATTATTTAATTTCTCTTAAAATATGCGATAAAAAAATGAAATAATTTTTTTTCTGTAATCGCAAGAGCAAAATAAAGAAACGGTTTTTTTCTTTCATGGCCTTATAAAAAATGAAATGTTGTCAATTGATTATAATGTGTTCTCCAAATAAATAAATAAATATAGATGATGAATCAATTCATGTTTCTTCAGATTATGGTTCGTTTTACAGCATAATTTATTTATAAACCTTGTATACAGAGTTAAGGAATATTAAAAAAAACATGTATATTTCATTATTACACTGCCTAATTTGAAATGTTTTCTCAAAACCGTCTAAACATAAATTCTAAGCAAATCAACTAACAAACAAACAAGTACATATTAATATCTTCATTCTCCTTACCCGTTTTCCATCACAAGTGAGTAGGATCCTATCACTGGGCTTCAGATCCTGTCCATCCTTGGTCCAGGCCACTTCTGGTACAGGGTTCCCGTGGAACGGCGCACTGAGGGTGAGGGGCTGGCCTTCATCGCCGGTTGTTTCTCGGAGGGATTGCAGGAATTGAGGACGTTCTTCTGGGCTGGAGTCGTCTGTTCGACCTAAAAAGGATAGAAATTATCAATAATTAATTAGAAATTTGTGTATCTAGTAATTAGAAGTTATTTTGGGTTGGTTTGAAATTATGCGAAGAGTTAATATTGCCTGCTCAAATGCATTAAAATATAATATGTAGAGATACAGTAAGATTAAAATAGATCGGATTACTTTTAATCACAATTTAAAAGGTAGCATTTCCAAATGTACCTGATAAGGTAATATTTTCAAAATTAAAAAAAAAGGCTCAGTATACTACAATTAAAACACTATGCGCAAAAAAGCATACGCATATTTTATAAAGTTATCCAAAAATTTGAATGAGTACAACTTTTTTTTTAATTTCTTCACTTAACTTATGTCAGGTACGTTATTATAATTTTCAACAGTCACATAATGGTAAAATCATCATACTCACTGGCAACACTAAGCTCAGCATTGCTGGCCGTTTCTCCCTTATCATTGATAGCGATAACACCGTATTTGCCGCCGTCTTCAGCAGTTGCTTTACTTAGAAGTAACGCGTGGGTTCCATCAGGTTGCGATACCACGCGAATACGTTCACCGTCTGGGACGATTTCTTTGCCGTTGTGTGTCCTGAAAGGGAAAATTGATTTAAATAGCCATAAAATATTCATTATTTCTAAATAATCTAATTTTTTCTAAGAATGGTAATTTTTATAAAATACTAGCGGTCCGCCCCGGCTTCGCCCGTGGTACATGTTTACGTTTTCTCTACATAAGAACCATCCTCGTACTTCAAGGAATATAATAAAAAAAGAATTATCGAAATCGGTTCAGCCGTTCTCGAGTTATGCGCTTACCAACACATTTTGCGATTCATTTTTATATATAAAGATTATACTATGTCAAAGTTAAAACAAATAATTATCTGAATTTGCCGCATAACATTTGATAGCATAAATAGCATCTAAATTGATATACATTTTAGTATGTTGAAGATTTTGTTTAAGATTTTGTTGTATTATAAATTTACTGTAAAAATAACTTACCACTTGATGATCGGCGGAGGGTGTCCCAGAACCTTGACTTCCATTTTCACCGGGAATCCTTCAATCACTTTGGCGGGCATTAACTCTGCTACGAACGCCGGTTTGCGCTCTTTTTGTCCAACCTTAAGAAATATAATTATGTAAGTTTTGAAATTCATGTTAATAAGTAAAACGTGACAAGATTTGGCTATCTATATGAGATCAAAAATAAAGTATTCAACGTCTATCCTTAAAGAATTAATAAAATTTTGATAATTTTCAAAATAGCAATGTCCCATCTCGTAAGTATATTTATTAAAAGTAAACTAACTGAAATTTCGCTTTGGCCATGTTGAATATTTGTTACATTTTTTCTATATTTTTTTTAACAAGGAACACATAAATAGATTTTTACACTTCAGTGTAGTAGTCTGAAAGTGTGTCAATGCACGTTCATATTTCGGTGATTAATAGCTTTTCTATATATTAATTGCCACTAACCTCAACAGTAGCCTTCGAATCAGCGTCTCCAAGCTTATTGGAGAGCGTCAGTGAGTATTGTCCCGCGTCTTCAGGTCGAGCGGCATCTATGGCCAGACCGATGATACCGCCCGGTTGGTTGATGAAGTTCACCGCTTGACTCGGACGGATCGGGAGACCTTTAAATATAGTTATTTTAAGTTTCAAAATGATGATATGCGTGGTTTATTTATTGTGTTATTAAATAGAGGTTTTCTTATCATCTAATATTTTTATCAACAAGACTTTGTTTCATAAATCCTTTTCGTTTTTACCCATCCTTGGAGATTGGATATTTAAAAATTCTGAAATTTAAGTAGAAAACAAAATATGTTTGAAAACAAATGTCCGATGGCGTATTCTAAAACTTCCGAATTATAGAGAATCATAAAAAATGAAATAATAATATCAGCATATAAAAGTAATTTGACATCTTCGATTGTAGAATTTCTCCAAACAACGTCGTCATAATATTCTCCTTTACAAATCCCACAAAAATGAATATCTTCACAAAACTCCTGAATATAAACTTACAACTACAAATTTGACTCACCATCCTTGAACCACTTGACTTCTGGTGCCGGGAAGGCCATAACCCTGGCTTCTAGTTTCACTGGCTGACCAACCACCACCTTCACGTCTTCTAACTCTTGGCTAAATGATGGTTTACGAGGAGTAGCTATAAAGGAAGGAAATAAATCCTTGTAGAGAAGAACATAGACTAAAATGGAGTATTCTTATTTTTCCCATATAACACAAAGATTGGAAATAAATATTACCACCGAGTCGGAATAACGGCGAAAAAATGATCAGGTGGAATTAAGAAATGAAATAATTATTGACTTAATAAGTAATCTGTGAAATTTCAGACATAAATAATGTCTCCCATCAAGGTGTTTTGTTACGAAGTGTTCGAAATTACTCAATAAATCATGTTTAAAATCTGTATAAAAACTAAAAAAGCTCGTTACTTTTAAAGGAGCTACTTTGACAATTATGTATTGCGCTACAAACGCAAAACAAAATTTTCATATTAATGGCACGAACTTCATATACTTGGACGATGTTTTTTATACCTACATTATTTTTGTTTATCTAATAAAACCAATACTAACGGTTAACAGCAACCGCGCACAGGGCCGAATGCTCTCCATTAGGGTTGCTAATAACAAGTTTGTACGCGCCGCAGTCCGCGGGGGTCACGCGTTCGATGCTCAGCTTGATTGTGCCGTCTGGTAGAGCCGTTTGTTTGATGTGATCGTCTGCTGGCAGTTTGACACCGTCTTTGTACCTATAAAAATAATTTTTATCATGTGTAACTGGTATAAAGTGAAAATCGTAGGGGTTAAGCTTTGATTGAAGTGTAATAATATTTTATTGTACATCAGTTGATCAAGACTGTTGATGATGGGCGAGAATGTTGTTGGAAACTATATTTAAATTTTGTAGCATATTATTATCAACTCTGTTAAACGCAATGTTGCAAGGAATAATATGCTGACGTCGTTTCGTCGTCGATTTGGCTTTATAAATGTTTACCATGAACGGTTCTATAGTCAAGCTAATATTGAATCGATTTAATTTTGTATAGAGTAAATTTTGAAAAAGAAAAACGAACTCTTCTTCTTCTCAATAGGACATCACGCGAAAAACGATGGTATACCTATCCTATAAGATAACTAACCACATGGCGGTGGGTATGGGGCTCCCGTCCACCTTGGCCTTCAGCTCAAGAGGCTCTCCCTCATCCACGTCCACCTGCCGCTCCAGCTTGTGCACGAACCCTGGGGCCAGCTGCCCGAGGGTTATCATGGCTTCTGTGGTCGCTTCCCCGGAGAGGTTCATGGCTACCACTTTGTACTGAAATTGATTTTTTTGTTATTTGTGGATAATTTATAGCAGAGTTGTTGCAGTGTTCTTCGTGTTATAAAAGTCTATTAAATAGATACAGAGAGTAAACATAGGAATGATACATTTACACAATTTACAACTACAGTTACAATTTAAAATATTTACTTTAAGTTTATAGTCATAAAAAATAAATGTAGAAAAAAGGGAAAGTTAAACTTCCATAACAAATATTAAATTTGTATTTCGACACGCTTATTTATATTGCAAAAAAAGTATTATTATTGGTATCATCTTTGTCGCCATGACTGTTTTTACAACTCCCTGTAATAATTACAAAAACAGAACAAATTTGGCAACATCATAATATTACAGTAAATGACATTAAATACCAACCTTGCCAGCATCTCCCGCATTAAAGTGCTTGATCTCCAGTTCACTGTCCACTTGTCCCCCCACCTCAGTGGTTATAGTCCGTCGCTCGTCGTTCACAAGTTCGATTCCCTCTCTGTACCATTTCACTTGGGGTTTCGGTACTCCGTCACAACGCACTGTGAGGGTGAGGTCGTCGTAGTCTTTGACTGTCTGCTTTTGAAGCGGTTTTGTGAATACTGGCTCGTTTGCTGTAAGATTTTGAGAAATTAGGCACGTTATTTTGAAATCGTTCAGGTTAATTATTTTTGGTGTAAAATTGTACATTAAGATTATTTTTTTGCTTTAATTATAATAAAATATAAAAGATTGATAGAAAGTAACTTTTTCTAACTGGACTTACATCCAGGAATATCTTATACTAACTTTCTCCGACGGCTCCGCCCGCGGTTTCTAAGAAAAACTCGCATGGTTCTCGTTCCCGTGGAATTTCCGGGATAAAACCTATCCTATATTACTTGTGGATAACGTAGCTTTCGAATTGCGAAATAATTTTTAAAATAGGTCCAGTTGTTTATGAGCCTATTCATTACAATCAAACAAACAAACAAAGTTTTTCTCTTTATAATATTAGTGTAGATTAAGCACAATCTGAATACCCGCAATAGATTTTACAAATTATGCAACATACTTTGCACCATGTCAACAACAATAAGTTGAAAAAATATGCGGGTTTAAGATACGCATTTATGTGAAATTGGTGTGAATGCAACCCATGATTACTAAATCGTATAATTTCCATATTTTTTCAAATGTTAAAAGACATTACTCACTATGCACAGTAAGTTTAGCCTGCTGAGCGGATTCCCCGATTTCATTTTTAGCGGTAACAGTGTACACTCCCGCGTCTGTCACACCGACTTTCTTGATGTTTAGGCTGTAAGTCTCTGAAGGTAGGTCTTGAGATATTTCGATGTTTGTTGTGGGCTGGATTACGTAGCCATCTTTGCTCCTGAATAAATATTAATAAAATGGAAACATTGACATTAATGTTAATATGAATATTATGAGTAAAAGTTAGTTATGATTTTGCAGATTTGAAAATATCGTTATAATTCAAATTAACAACGTGTTTTCTTCAAATTTAAGACGAAAGATGCGGGTTTGAATTCCGCCTATTAATCGATTTTTTTATGTTCTTTAATAATTTATTTTATTTATAAAGGAATTGAATGCTATAAAACTAATTAATATCAAATTTTAAAACAGCTTAGCTAAATTTAGCGTTATCATCATAATCGTAAATATTCTTTTAATGGCAAATTCTAATCCATACTTACCATTTAACCTCAGCAATAGGGTTCGCCTTAATCTTGGTGATGAAGGTGGTTTCCTCATAAGGTACTGTGGTGATGTCCTTCAGCGGTTCGATCTCTGGTCTCAACAGAATGTCAAGACGAGCTGAACATTCCCCTACTCCGTATTGGTTCTTGGCTTGGATGGTGTATTCTCCAGTGTCTTGGTGACGACCTGATGATGGAATTAAGAGGAAATAAAAAAAAAATTGTACATATCTTTATTAAATGCTACGTCATAATATGTAAAACACTTCTAATTTAAATGGTGAATCTGCGTACTGAAAAATAAACCATAATCGTTTTTTCTCCATAATTAAAGATTTTCACGAAATATTTTATAGCGTTTATCATTTATACCACAGTTCCAATCACAAAAACTCACCAGTAGGTATATGCAAGGTAAAGATGCACTCCTTCAGCCCATGTTCCAGGTCTTTAGAATCGGCACTAGTAGTGACCGTGGCATCGGGTACTATCACGTTGCCGTTGAGAAGCCAAGCCACGTGCGGTAACGGGTCAGCAGTACATACTGCCTTGAGAGTGACTGGTTCGCGTTGCATAACACGTTGCGCTTCGAGTGGCTGCTTAAAAATGGGCTTGCGGTATTCCGCGACCGCTGAAAGGATTTTTTTCCTTATGTAGATGATGTTTTATTTTAGTTAAATTTTCCTATGTAGATGATTTAGTAGTGAATATATTACTTGAATAATAAGTTAAGCATCATAATTATGGTTCTGTCCAAATAATATAAGTGAGGAGCAATAGTGACACGTTTATCTGAAGAAAATAAACTGCAAACAACTTTTAAACTCTCCACAATGCTAGACTGTATGTTACATTTTGGAAATGGCATAGATAGCTATTGTTGTTTTTCCACGATGATAAATCATAGGTAAATAATATATCTGTGCATACTATATTTAGGCGTAGTAACTGTAAGGAAATATAGCAAGTCTCAAATGATGTGGTAGATGAGAATATTTTTAAATAAACTTACGTGATACATCCAACTGAGCATCCAGCACTTGTTTACCCAACTTGTTGCTTATCTCACACTGCCACTTGCCCATATCCTTCAGATCTACAGCATCTATCTCTAGCTTGTACACATCTCCATCATTCGTGATATGAACCCTGCTATCTGGCTTAACTTCGCTACCGTCGTGCAGCCAGCGTACTGTTGGCTTCGGAGTACCAGCCGCTTGTACCGTGTAAACCAGAGGCAAGGACTCGTAAGTGTGGCCGTCCTTCATGCTGCTTTCTTTTAATGTGGGTGATGCTAGAAGGCAAATAATTATCTTAGTATTTTGTTTAATATTGAGACGTCAATAACCGAAGCGTAGCTGATAGAAGAGAAGATCGAAGCATCGCTATTTACAATTGTAGCTAGATTTGTAGCGTTTAAGAGTTCTGTTCAATATCTTATGTTTACCTGAATAATATTATTTTAAAACGAAATAAAAAAGAATAACATCATCTATTGAACCTAGCTATTTACGAAAGATATTATAAGAGCTTAAGAACTTTGCAATAAAATTTTCATATAAGCAAACTTTTTAAGCAGCCAATGCTGACAATGTTTCACAATCATAAATACATACAATATACAAATAGAATAGAATTGGCGCATATGTACAGCCGTTATTGCAGAAAAGACTAGTTCATACTTACCCAACCGTTTACAGCAATGTATTTGCAGTGTATGTGTAAATACTTACCGTATTTGTGTGTTCGTTTGTTGGCCTTAAGGTTTACAACACCATGCCATGCGAGAGAAATAATAAAAGTTTTACCTTGATGAAGATGACTTGTATAGTTGCTAACACCTTCGACGGAGCGGAACCCAAGTATTAGTATGCCAGAAGGAAATGTTATTACGCATGCGCGCTAAAACAAACATACGATTGAAAATTAGTATAACGTTTGCGTCAATTTCGACAGAAATCTATTTTTTAGCTATTTTCGGAGACTCTTTCTTCTTTTAAATTCTACTATATATTATTTTGTGTTTTATCAGCCAAAGTTTTTAAGAAAATAGCTAACTAATAGAATAATTTTTCAGCAATAAATTTACTTTATAAGCGACAACAAGATGTTATTATTATGACGGACAAACAGCATTATTTAATTTTTTCATTTCAGCCGCGCGCATCAATAAATTATTTCTTGTTCAATAATTTAATTTACTTGAATATTACCTTTGACATCTTCCGTATTTATTATTTCGTCTAAAATGCTCCTCTGCCTCTGACTCCGTTTTAGTAAATCTTCAATATCTCCGTCTTCCTCTTCCGCGACACTAAATAAACTCGAACCTTTTTTCCTCCTCTCTACTGTAGTTTCCGCGACATTTTTTGTTATATTATCAAAGCTTTTCATCGGCTCCATCACTAACTCTTCTAAAAGTCTACTTTTAATATCGTCTCTTTTACTATCGTCTTTCATATATTCGTTTGCTTCGAATTCCCTCGATATGTGTATCAGTCTTTCTGTGACATCGTTTTCAAACACCTTTTCCGATTTCTCTTTCAATATAACCGATTCCTCATCCCCCTCATTCGTAAAGTAATCTTCTTTGAAAGAAGTTTGACGCACGTATGAGTCTTTACTGAATACTTTCTTCGTTTCATCTATTTCGAAAATAGATTTGGAAAGGTCTTCAATAGAAATTTCACGGGATAAAGAATCATTTTGCCAGCTAATATCGTCTTCGGAGACGGATCTAATGGATATAGTTCTGTTGCGAGTCGATCGACCCATTCGTGGATTAGAATCAGCATCAGAGTCAGTTTGCGGTTCCTCAATCAGTCCGTAAATTCCCCGCCTTACATGGTCAGGTATTGTGTAATATCCAAGTTCGGATAAATAGTAACTGTGACTAGCAATTTCTTCCACTTCGAGTGAAGTTGTATGCGGAGTATTCGGTAGGATAACTTTTCTATCATACTCATCATCATCACATTCCTCAAAATGCACGGACGTTGAAGTCATTTTATGTAAAGTGCGCGTTTCGGCTGGACCTATCAGTTAAAATATTATTATATCGGACAGAAAAGTATTGATATTATAACAAATAATATGAACGTGCAATGGTATTTTTTTATTATATGAATACTACAAAAGAGACTACGATTTAAATTATTAATTTGAATTAACATGAAGTGAAATGACAGGTTATAATGGGAAGAAAAGCGGGAAGTTTCATACTGACCTGTTATAATAGCGCCATGTGAGCGAGAGCTGCTGACTTTGGATACGATAATCGAGCCATCATCACCTGACTTGAATGTGGTTACTGTTTCGAAAACTCGGCCTAAACAATAAATCACACTTGGAATTGTTAAGGAAAACACAAATTAAAAACATGCAATGCTACGCGCGGAATAGTGAGTGTCACTAGACGAAAGCTGTTTGCCTGTTTGTGAAGAAGCAAAGCGCGTTGTATACCTTCGGTTTCAGCACTCAACGGTTCTTCAGCAATTGATTGTTTTTTAATTGATTTACGTTTCGGCGATTTTATTTCTACTTCCTCAATGATTTCTGGCTTGGTGACGTCCTTTTGGCCTTGTTGCGGCTCAGTTTCAACTTCTTCAACGATAGGCTTCTTATTTTGTTTCTTGATATCCACTTCAATATCCACTTCTTCAATTATTTCAGGTTTGGTCACGTCTGTTTGCCCTTGTTGAGGTTCAGTTTCTACTTCTTCAATAATGGGCTTTTTGTTTTGTTCATTATGGTTTTCATCCCAGAAAGAACCAGTATCCGCTTCCTCAGGTTCCGTTACAGATTTTTTAGATTTCTGTGGTGTGGCTGCAATGTCATCTACCTTCTTGGCTTTAGCCTTACCATCGTCATCAACATCATCCCAAAATGATTTTTCTTCAGCCACTTCTGGTTCTGAGAATGATTTTCTACCTTTATCTTTCGACGGTGTCTGAACTTCTTCAATCTTGCTATCTTTCTTTCCACTCATGTCTTTATCATCTACCAAGGACTTTTCTTCGGCTACTTCTGGTTCAGTTATCGATTTCCTGGCTTTATTTAATTTTGGTTGATCAAGATCTTCATTTTTAACTTTTTTGACTTTGTTACTTTCATCATCCAGAACTGATTTCTCTTCTACTGTTTCATGTTCAGTAATTGATTTTCTAGCCTTGCTTGAAGCTGGCTGTTCGACCTCTTCGAAAGAAACTGATTTAGCCTTAGCACTATCTGTGTCATCTAAAATGGATTTTTCCTCTGCTGTTTCAGGTTCTGTTTTTCCCTTTTTAGCTTTTTTCTTACCTCCATCGTCTATTTCCTCTTCTTTTACCATTTTCGACTGTTTGCTTTCGTCGTCAAGTTCATTTTCTTGCATAGTTTCTTTAATGAATCTCGAGTGTACTTCTCTGGCTATTGAAGATAATGAAAAATGATGATAATATTATAATGAATTAAAATGGGAGATATAAAAATTAATAAACAAATGTAAGGTTACGTGCTAGAAGAGATAGTAGGGTAATGTGGTTCGGAGTGCACACGAGCATTCGAGTCTATTGAATGCTTTTTACTAAGTTCTTATCCACTAGGACGTCACAGTAAAAATACATAAACTACGTGCAGGTAGTCAGGTCTACTGATCTACACACTAAGTTATCGCTAACTACTACAGTACCAGTGGCTTCCAGGCGTGTATTTTCATGTGCATTACCAGTTGAAGCGTGTACATTGTTTTATTGTCTGTATCGTTGATCTAGAGCTAAACTAAAGAGTCTATAACTAAAAATCTAAAAAGACTACTAATTTCTTCCTTAATATGATTTCTGGAATATTTTTTATAACCGAGTATGTGTGTTAATTCTACGTTATACTTACTGTGTACTGTGACAGTACTCTTGGAAGATACACTTCCCATTTCATTTTCTGCGCGAACTTCATACTCTCCGCCATCTTCTTCTTTAATAAGAGTTACCGTCAGGTTATAGTTCTCTAACCTGAATGAAATATTTAACGCGTTAAATGACCAGGTCACTATGATAATTAATCGTTATTAAAATAAAAGAAAACCTAATTGATAATAATTAATTTTTAAGAATGTGCGGCTGAAAATTCTAAATTTGGAATGTATTTTCATTTGTAACGGTTTATTTTTTTAACGTTTGTCTAATTATCTGTTTTTGGTAACTCAAACTGCATGAAGAGTGAGTGCAGCGAAAAATAACTATTTTTAAATTTATATTTAGAACAATTTCAACATTTTATATCCAAGAAAAGACAAGTCTTCTCACCTCTGTGTGTCTCTTTCTATCTTGATTCTAGCGTCAGTGGTGACCTCTTTACCATCCTTGTACCATTTGACCTTGGGTTCGGGACAACCTTCCACTTCTACCTCCAGTTTCAGGGTTTGACCTTCATCAACTGTCATGTCCACCAGACTCTTGGTGATGCGGGGCTTCCCTGGAAATTTGTTTTTTTATTACATATCTTGCGTTTGACAGTTATTCATAATTAAGGTTAAAGCAAATATGTAATTTGTGAAGAATTCAACAGTTTAGTTGTTGTAAGAATTAACTACTTTATTTTTTTGTGTTTTAACCCAGAATTAAGATGATTTGCAATTTGTCCTAACTGGAAACTACGGAATTATATTCCTTTGTTCGCCGTCAAAGTAACTTGTGATTTAGAATACATAACATTGTATAAAATATATGAATTTTATGTCTCTCCGATTTGGTTATATTATAAAATCTAATTATTGACCTTTTATCATCATTGGCTACGTCATTGAGATGATAATTCATTAAATTACTGCAGCTTGATAGTAAATTTTGTCTACTCTTCGCTTATTCTATTTTAAACTTTAATACTCACTATTAACGGTGAAAGTGGCTTGGCAGGAATCAGCACCCAGCTCATTGGACACTTTACAAGTGTACTGTCCAGACATCTCAGCGGACACTTCCTTCAATATCAGCTTGTGTGTGCTGCCGTTGTCCACACGACTGTAGACTGTCTTCTTTTCGGTGATTTCCACGTCTCCTAAGTACCTGTGATCAAAAAATTATATATTCGTATATTATCTTATGCATAAATTGATGCACTTTGTCATTTCTATGAAATCAAAATTATAATGCCAAATGGTAAAAGGGCGATTGTGAATAAATCGGTACAAGTATAAAAACATGTCAACACAACATATTTAACAAACCCTAGTATGCCAGCGTTGTAGAATATGTTTACTTCTTCAAAGGAGGTAAGTATTCTCGGTAATGGTAGTACTGGTTCTTATGATAGTACTGATGACGATAATGTTGTTGATAATGATAATATTGATGGTATTTATGATAACACTTCTAATATAAATAGTAATGCTCATAGTGCTGAGGATAGTGGTAATGACGATGACAACGATCATAATAAAAATAATGCTCCTGTTAATCTAATTCTTACTAATTCTAACCACATACCACTGCACTTGAGGCTCCGGATAAGCATCCACATCGACAGTGAACTCCACATTAACGTCTCCCTCACTAGCGGTCCTATTTTCCAAGCGACGTGTGAACTGCGGCGCGCAACGCACGTGCAGTAGGCACGAGTCGCTGCTTGAGCCGTGCACGTTGCGGATCTGTAGTTATTTATTTTAATGTAGATATTTCAGGGCACTTTCTATTTATAACACTTTATCGTATAATCCCAAAGTACTTTATAATACAATTAAATCAAAAAACAAGAACATGGCGAGTCTACGTAGGGGACCTTATGGTTAGAAAGCAAAGTCTTAACGCTATAAAGGAAACCAATAAAAGAGTGGCATAACAGAGACACAATAATATAATGTATAGATTGTTTATTATTATATTAGGCTGCCTTATTTAGTCATTCACAATTTGTGTGGATATTATAAATTAACATGGATAGTAGCAGTAACATAGAGGAAACATTGTCGGAGTAATATGCATCAATTTATGAAATGAAACATTTTTTTAATATCAAAAAGATAGGAAATTTGGTAAAATTTACACTACTACTAAAATAAAATAATATAGATTATTTTTCCGACCCAAATATCGACCAATAGAATTGCACCATTCGACGTCACGTGGTACAACCTACATGGTATTATACTGATAATTTTTTGAAAATTTTCTCTGGTCGTTGACGTCAAACTGACAGGTTCAATTCAATTGTGAAATTATTGGCCGACATTTGGGACGGAAAAATAATCTCCCGAATACCACACGAGCTTCAAAATTATCTGGCATTTCCCTCAAGGTTCCCTGCAAACAAATAAAGTCGTCAAGTTTTTCAAGAAAAATCACTCGTGATTTTTTAGCCTTGACTAAAAACTTGACTCCTTCATTTGTTTGCAACGAACCTATCGGAAAATACCCGATAATTTTGAAGCTCTTGTGGTATTATAAGTGAAAAAGCACATTTAACATTGCATACCTCACAAGAATACTCCCCAGCATCAGCCCTCGCAGCGGAGGTGATGACCAACTTGTGAGCTTCACCAGATGATGAAATTTTGATCACTGATGATTCTTTCAGCTCTGTTTTATTCTTGAACCTGGTAAATTAATTGATGAGTCACAAGGAAACGAACCATTTTTACAAAATGGTCGGGGAAGGTTTGAAGATAGCAGAGAAAATAAATATTTATTTTCTCTAAAAGACACAGACGAGAAAATAGGTATTGCCGAATGAAAATTTTCATTAAATTGGAAATATCTAATAACTAATTGAGTTTTTAAGGGTATTAGAATTAATTAATTATATAATTATTTATAATTATAAATACGAAGGAAAACATAGATTAATTCTTATATTGTCAACTCAAAGCTAATTTCGATCTGTTTTTTATAATGCACGTAAAAATTGATGACTTATGCTCAATTTTACTTACATTTTAGTCAGATTTTTGGTCCTTTGATTTGTATAACTTACCAAGTTACAGTAGGAGCTGGTTCTGCTTCAGTCTGTATCTCGAAGGTGACAGTCTCCTTTTCATCGCAAACTTTAGAGCTTCCAAGCTTCTTGGTGACCTTGGGCGGTGACGTCACCAGCCACTGCCAGAAGTCGGAGCATTGGTTCACTTCGTTCCTGGAAAATATTATAATAGCTGATGTCAATTTGTATAAAATTTTATCATTCTTATCAAGTTAGACATAGTTATCAAGTTTCCTCATTTTTGATTGTAATTATATCATTAAGTACATAAAGAATGCTCTTAAAGAGTTTTTTTTAAATTCTTACAGTAAAAAAAAAGACGGGTTGCACTCCGGGAGTGCCGGCAGAAGTGAAAACTTGATTAGTTGAGCATGTTTGATATCCAACGCTTTTTCGATCAGGTCACGTGTCCTGACGCGAGTTTAAGATTTTATACCCATTACAGAAAAAGTGCTCAACGCCGCTAAAGAAGTTTTCACTTCAAAAACAATTTCCGTAAAAATTGGCAAGATTTTTTTGACATGTTATCATTTGACTTTTAATATCGATACCAACGGATCAGAGGCGGCTCGTGACAAAATTTTATGGGTGTTCACTTGAAATAAAACACTGCAAATATGTACATGGTGTAAAGCAGTACATATTTTATCAAAAAAATTACTTATAAAGGAAATACATACGTCTTTCTTTTTGGTGTGCAAAAATATCTATAGACATTCGTAAATATCTGTTGTTGCTTTCATCACAACCACACAACCACGGTGTTTTCACATATTGTTCAGATTTAAACACACGCGTATATGTTTTCGTTTTTGTCGTACATTTTTGCGTAAGATCAAGTTCAGGCCGTGGCGGTCCCTTAGCTTTACATTCAAGCCGAATTTGTAACGTTTTATCACACTTTTTAATGAACGCCACATTATAATTATTGTTCATTTTAACACTCACAAGTAATACTGTTAACTACAGGCTATTTCAACACGTATTTTATAATTTTAATTAGAAAATTGCATGAATCGCGCGCGTGCATTGAAGTTGACTCGAGAGTCGAGTGTTTGTTTATATTATAGACGTGGCATTTGGCAACTGGCAACGTCGCAATCGCTGTCCTGCCGGGCGGTAAAAACGAACCGGCAACGTTTGCGGGTGCGGCGCTCCGAATTTTGCTACTTTTCCATAGAAAATCTTTTGTTTCACGCGCAGGGCTCTGGCAAAACCCTCTCTTTCACTCCTATTGGATTTCGTATTAGGAAATGTTCTAAATCTTTTTTCATTGGAGCGCAATCGTGAGCGCTCCGCTTCGCGCGTTACATAATACAGTAGGTATTATACAGGTGTATGGGATGATGGAATGATGGATATATTCATGGGTATTAACAGTAGTTTTAAAGATTACGATTGATTTTAAATAGTAATAATTAATGTTAATAATTAAATTAAGGAGTATGATTTTATTATAATTATTTATGGGAGTTCACTGCACCAGCGCTCCTTAGGGCGAGCCGCCTCTGCAACGGATATCATCACGTTGTGGTCTATTTCTTCCGTTATTTTTCTTTGTTACTAGTTCCACTTTTTTTGTTTAAATAGTATATTAATAAAAAGGCAGTCTATTTTTTTTGGCTATAAAAATATCACATAACATTTGCATAAAAAAAATGTGTGCGTGTAGTGTGTATTAGTGTACACACGTAAGAAGTGAAACTTCTTTATGACCTTATTTTTCAAAAAATAATTTACTATATGCAACTTTACAGATATACGTCGAATCACGCGTGGTAGGGATAAGAACAAGATGGCGCGTAACGGAAAAATGTCACGCGTAATGAAAAAATTTTACACTAAATTTTTTTCCAACCCCGATAACGAAGTTTCACTTCAAAAAATTAAATCCAAGTTACTCTAGTTAAACGATAAGTAACTTATACATGTTAACTTACTTAGCAACCACAGAATAAGACCCAGTATCAGTCAGCTTGGCATCCTTAATGGTGATGGTGTACACCTCCTCCGACTCCTTGGTGATAATGATGCGCTCCGAACTGGTGATGAGAGCCCCATCCTTGTAGAAGGTCACGTCTGGTGATGGAGTACCTTCTACCTCGATGCGTACTGTGTGTGTTGATTCCACCTGGTGATTGAAATTTTGGCAAATTTGTAAATGGCCTGTGTGAGACAAAGATACAAAAAACGTCATATCTTATGAAGAAATAAAATGTCTAACAAAATTGAAAATGTTTTGACTTTTTATTAGCGGTTAAAAATCATGATAAACTTAAAGAATAGATAGTTTATAAAATAAACTAACGAAAATATCTTTTATTTATTTTTAGGTATAGGTCTATCTGAATGTTGACGTTAGGTACGTTTTGTGACCTACACTGTACGATTAGATTTATCTCATATTTTTACCACTATAACTTATCATGTTTGCATTAGGAATTATGCTTTAAGGTATATGTATATCTGTTAATCTGTCTGTAGGCTCTTCAACATTTTATCTTTATCTATGCTTAGTTATCGCATTAGATTCAACTGTTTCGAAGTGAACATTGTGTATGTTCACTTCCAACCAAAAATAAAACGAAAAAAGGACATTTAGTCCAACCAACTAATTTCCAACCAACAATTATAATACGAACTCACCATACAAGTCTGGTTCTCGATCTTCTTCTTAATCTTAGGTGGTGCTGTCACCACCAGGTTGAAGGTGGTGGTATCATCTCCTAGATCGTTGGAAGCTGTCACTTCATACACACCACTGTCAGCCACTGTGACGTTCTTTATTACAAGTGACATGTTTTCATCATCTTCGTGGAGGAACCTGGGAAAGGTATTTATTTATTTTAATTTATTTTTTTTAAACACTTTATTGTGCTGCCAATATAACAATAGAGTTACAAGGTAGTTGGTTAATGTGGATTTTGTCTAATGGTAATTTTTGTATTGTGTCGTGTAGGTTGTACTTAAAGAGAAAGAGACTATTAAATTATTTGAACAGATTCTGCCCTTATGTTTTGATACTTTTGACAAGCTCCATGCATAAAGTTTAAGTTGGCATCAAATTCATCAAACAAGTAATAGGGTGGATCAGTAATAAAATAAGTGATTCTTTAATAAAAACTAAAATAAGAATTATTTCACTGAGATTAATAATTTGTGGATACAGTGAAACCATTTATCTAAGCCCATTACCAATATTTTAGCTTCAACAGTACTACTTGTAGCTACTAAAACAACATACTAATCTCCTCAAATACAAGTACAAATAAGACTACTATTATCATACATACTTATGCCTAGCATCAGCCTCCACCACCTCGCCCTTGTGCTTGAACACCACAGTGGGTTTGGGGTAGCCCTTGCACACCACTTCTAACATGGCGGACCCTCCACTTGATACTACTGGCTCCCGGTGCTCTATCTCAAGGGTGGGCTTTTCGGGCTCACGGTGTAAGTAGTTTACGGCACCTAGGTGATAAATATCTTAAGTTAATTTGATGACAATTACTACTCGATCCGGCTCCACCCAGTTAGACATTTTTCGTGGTTGTTCATTTTTTATCAGTTAGTATCATAAGCCAAACGGAGGCAAATCAAGTAACTAAACATCAACACAGCCAGTTTTAAGTTATAAGACGTGGTGTTACTAATCACGCTTTTCTTAAATTATAGAGAGATATTTTTAAAATTTGATGTAAATATTTTGTATTCAAGCTATGGTCCAATCTCTTAATGATGATTTAAATCAGTTAAAAGGTGTTTTAAGCTTAAAAAATATTACATTTAAGTTTAAAAATAAGAGAGATAAGCGTTATGGCATTATCTTAACACTTTCATATATAAAACATGGCATGAACATGTGAAACATGAAATAAATTGAAATACACAACTAGATTCATGAGATGCCAATGCTGTAAACAAGGCCTAGACCGGATTAGTTAAGGCGGTACAGTTGCCAAGTGTCGAACTATTATTGTAGAATTTAGAGCGCTTCAAGCGAATTAATTAAGAACCACATAATATAAGAGGAGCTGTAAAGTTACATTTTAAAGAAAAACACCAAATATTGACAATGATTTGAATCACTTGAGGCATAATTTAGCTTTTCTCGGTTTGGAAATCCTCGGATATTTTCATAACTCAGAAAAAAATTATGAATGTAATGTTAAAAGATGTTAAAATAAGTTGAAGTAATAGATTAAAAATAAATCTTAAAATTAATAATTGTAAGATTAATAAAACAATCGTACCTTGCACAGTAAGTTCAGCGGAACAGGAAATATTTCCAGTGCTGGTCTTAGCGACACATGTGTATAGTCCAGCATCTTCAGGTTTGACGTGCTGGAACACCAGCGCCAAAGAATCCTCATCATCTCCGAGGAGGACCTTGAACCTCTCTTCAGGGTCAAATTCAAGGCCATCGCGCTTCCACGCAAATACAGGCTTCTCTCCCTTTGCCAGTAAACCTTCACCACCCGGCAAAAGCTCCCCGAAAATATTCTTGTCATCTGGTGATATGTGATTCATTTTAAGCTATTCAATTTACAAAACTTTAAAACTCTAGGAAAGTCTTATCATTATTTTGTTTAACCACAGTTTTAAATAAGCTTTAGCGCAATGCAATCTTTCACGCGGAGACGTCGCGACAAACTGATCTTTGATCGAAGTCTTTGCCAAAATTAAAATAGAGTAAACAAATTCAGTTAACAATTGAGGGCATTAAACCTCTGCTTTATTCTGTAATCTGAAGAATTGCATATATAACATAATTAAATAATATTTAAAAGGAAAGGCGTAACATTGAAACCCCGAGACCATATATTTAGTTGCGAGTTATTTTTAACGTGCCACTAATTCATAAACAAACATTGGACACAATCCAAACGTTTTAACTAAAATGTGTGGCATAACTTTGTCATTAATTTGTTTTAAAATAAAACGAATATCAAGATCGCGATAAGTTTTCATCTAATAAAAGTATTTTTACGATTTTGTCCTAGTTAAAGTGACAAGGGATCGGTCAAACTTATTTTTAGAAGTCATTTATTATTCCTTTGATGATGCTTTTGTCTTTTATCAACAGATCAATTTTTCAGTGTTGTGTATTTTATTTATAAGTAAGCATGCTATTCTTAATTTAATAGTATTTTGGTCTAAGTCAATTTTATTTTTAAAGTCGAATACGCTTATCAACTACTCAAGGTTGTTAAAGCCTTTATTTAAATGTTTCGAGTATAATCTTTTACTATATGAGTACCTTAGCCCCATTCTTAAATAATATACATTGATACACTTCAAAACCATAATAAAATTTCCTCTCCAACTCTTGAACTATCTGGACAAAAAATTAAGGATAGTATGAACAAGAATCACGTATTTAAAGCTGATATTTACCTACATCATCTCTTATATCCTTACCAACAACAGTCACAGTGGCTTCAGACTCCACTTCCCCATAAATATTGATGGCTTTGCAGGAATAAGTGCCAGCATCTCCTGCATTCACATCAGAGATCACGAGCTCATAGCAGCCCTTCTCAGCGCGAGTACGGACTATGGACACACGGTCGCTGTCCAACGTGGTTTTTATTTCTTTGCCTTCGCGGTAGCTTAAAAAAATGGGATAGTTAGGTTTTGGGGCATTTTCTAGAAATTCTATGTGAATCAATTTGTGGGAGAGAAAAGTAATGAAAATGATCAAAAGATGAAAACTGGAAATTGTGTAAGTTTGTAAATTATCTTGTAAAGTTGCATAAAAAGGATTTTAATGAATCGGCTGCAATTTAGATTACAGATACTGTTAGTGCCATTTGCCATTCTTTTAACGCTGGATAATATGGTAGAATGTGACTAGAAAAAACAAAAACGTAATACATTTTTCTAAGAGAATTTAAAGATGTCTGCGAATAAAATAATAAACTTACAATTTCACTTCAGGATTAGGCGTTCCCTTGACCTTGACCATAAAGCGCAAGTATGTATTCAACAATATCTCAGTGTCCTTCAGAGCTACCAAGAAGTATGGTGCGTTCTGAGCATTCTTTAGTTTCCTTTCTTCTGGAGTCACTATACATAAACAAAACAATTATAAAACCAAATTATACAAAATACAAGTAACCAGGAATTACAATGAAAAAATATCTTACCAAATATAACCTGTGTGTAATAAAATTTACAAAATTGGTAAAGGTTGGAAGAGTAAAAAAGCTAGACGACACAATAATCATGCCAGTTTTTCTATTTAAGTCGCAACAGGAAAATTATAAAGAGAAAAGATTGTCTACGTGTTATGCGCTTTACGATGTTGTTGATGATTGTGGCGGCCATGCTATTTTTTATTATTTGATAAGACGCTGCATATTTTGGTCTATTTCTAATGTTATAGGGTCAAACTATTTTGAACTCTTGAACGAAATAACATTGAAATATTGTTGTGTGTGATAAATTAATTGAAGAAATGACACACATATTTCTAAATACTTGATCTAAAAAAATGTGGTATACTTACATTTTTTTAAAAGACATAGCTGCAAAGATTAAATCTATAAAAAATAAGAGTTCAAAACAACTTGTGCCTAAACTAGGAAGTCATCTACTCACGCTCATGTACAATCAACTGCGCGGTGCAATGGGCGTTGCCCTTCACGTTTTCAGCCCGCGCGGTGTACAAGCCCGAGTCGTCCTCTCTACAATGCATCACCTCTAGTCTATGGACGTCCCCCGAGTTCACTATATTCACTCGATCCATCAAACGGTCCGTCAGAGGCTTGTTGTCCTTCAGCCAAGTCACTTTAACCTCCTCCAGAGAACTAATCTTGCATTCGAACATCGCATTCTCACCGGCTGCGAATTCAAACATTATGTTTTCCTACATCTTCGAGCGAAGACCTCACATAGAAGCGTTAGCACAATGTGTTGTGTGTGTTAATTCTAGAAGCGTATGTACAAGCACTAAGTGTCTACGGTCGTGGGTAGTGTCGATATACTTACGCTCGATGTTCTGCCCTTCTAGAGTCTTCGAGAAAATCGGCTTTCCATCAAACGATTCAGATTTGGAAACCGATTTTTCGGATATAAACTGATCGGTTACCGATCCATTGGTTAACGATTTCTTCGAATATTCGCTCTCATATGCGGATTCACCATTCTTGGAGCTTTTCTTGGAGTATTTGGATTCAGCTACTGCCTTAGCTTCAACGTTATTTCCGTCTAAACTGGTTTCAATGTTCAATCTTGTAGAGCGAGCTTCAACGTTAGAGCTGCTGGTGATCGAATTGCGACCGTATTTTGAAGCAATACTGTCGATTTTGCTGGGAGCATCGAGGTCTACATCGTAGCTGGCTTCGATGCTTTGCTTGATGGACTTGCTTTCGGAAGTCTCGATATTATTGTTCAGACCGTACTTGGCTGCAATGTTGTTGATTTTACTTTCAGTATCGGTTTCTTCTATCGAATACTTTGAATCTTTGATCGAGTTGCTTCTTTCGTAGTTAGATTCGAGAGCGTACTTCGAGCTATCCTTGACCGAGCTCCTGCTATCATAGGAATCAACATCATACTTAGAACCACCTTTGATGGATCTCCTACTTTCGTAACTCGACTCAACGCCGTAGTTCGAGCCATCTTTGATCGAGTTGCTTCTTTCGTAACCGGACTCTATTCCATACTTGGAACCGTCCCTGATGGAGCTCCTACTCTCGTAACTCGATTCGACACCGTACTTGGAGCCATCTTTGATTGAGCTCCTGCTCTCGTAACTCGACTCGACGCCGTATTTCGATCCTCCCTCGATAGCACTAGATGTTGAGTACTTAGATTCGTACTTCGATGCAGCAGAGCCTTCAATACCTCCGATATCATAGCGACTGCTCTCTATACGAGAACCACTCTCACGGCGAGATGAGTAAGAGGAGATACCTCCATCGGCCGAAGACTCATATCGACCACCTGTTGATGATTTGCGAGTACTACTGGAGTACTCTAAATAATAAAAAAGAAGAGATTAATAAAGATGAAAAACAAGTAACATAATATCATATTTCAACATCAGAAAAAGTTTTAAATAGGAAAATAAAATTTTATGGAATCCAAACTCACGCCTTTTCACCGTACCGTGGTAATATCCAATTAAAATTTTCCAAATATTCAGAAGAAATTTAATGATAACTATCATAAAAAATAATTATTATATAAAACGAAAATTAAGTTTTTTTGTTCAATGTTTTACTATTGGTTGGTACATTTTACTACGTTAGATTTTCAACAAAATAATGACAAGGACAAATAAAGAAAATTGTAAGAGAGAATAATATAAAAACAAATCAATATTTTCAGGGGTTTTAAATTACAAATCTTACCTCCAGAGAGCCGCGAACTGCGGCTGTATCTCGACATCTCTCCTTCAGCGCTTTCCTCTTGATTAACAGTTTGGCTTTCTTCTAAAACTGTATCTTCAGATCGCTTAGATTCTGTATTTGATCCTAATACCGACTGTTTTGTTTCAAGATCTGGTACTTCTTTATTATTATTATTCAAACTCGAGGTTTTTTGTTTAATCTCTTGAGATTCCTCTGCTTTATTTTCTTGGATCGATGTTTCAGTTGTTTTAACATTAACAACTTCTGCTGTTACTTCAGAAACAGCTTCAACTTCAATGTGTTCTACTGTTTTTGTTTCCTGAGTTTTAGTATCAGCTTTCTTCTTTGAATTACGTTTAGTTTTAGAACCTCGTTTCAATTCCTTTTGATCAGATACTGAATCTTTACTAGTTGTTGTTAATTCTGTTGTAACTTTCTTATCTTCTTTGGTAGATGTTTCTAGATCTTGTGTTTTTTCAGAAACACTTTCAACCTCAGCTTTGAATTCCCCGACAGATGTAACTTCAGATTTGTCTGTTTGACGCACAGATGCGACCGCTTCTGTTGATTCTTCTTTGATTTCTTCTTTAGATGTTATAGATTTTTCAGTTGAAACTTCAGAAGTTTGTTGTGTATATTGATTTTCGCAGACTGATTTCTCTAGTTCCTGCTTTTGTACAATCGAAACACTTTCAACTTCTTTAGCAGATTGTTGTGATTCAGCGACCAAGTTGTCTTGCTTTATTTCAGTATTCTCTTCGCTGATCTGTGTCTTGCTGGTAGTTTCTACTACCTCTTCCACAGATCCTTGAGTGGATACTTCTGTGCAATGAACTTGGACAGATTGTGTCGTTGAAACTTGTTTAGATTCCGATACTTCGTGTATTCCAACTTCGACGTTATTTTCAGAAGCCTGGACCTCAACGGTTTGATCAGTTTCAAAAGTAGTACTTATTTGTGTCACAATCGATTTAGACTCTAAATCAGCTGTGACTTCTTGAGTAGTACTGATTTCTTGGACTTCACTTATAGATGCACTTTCTACGTGTTTAGATTTAGATATCTTCTGAGCGACTTCACTTTCAAGTGACGCTTTTCGCTTAGTTGTAACTTGAAGTGATTCCTCTTGTTCTTCAACTGCAGCTTCTTCTGTTCGTGCCTTCTTCTCTTTTTGACCGTCTTCTTCGTCTTCTGAGTACTCTCTTTTATTGGACTCGTCTTCAGCTTCGAAGTATTCCTCTTGGGGTAATACTTGCAGATCGTCTGCGGCGTGTTCTGCTAATGCAACTGTAATTTAAAGAAATATAATTATTGAAGTTGGCCCTTTTCTTTTACATATATTTATTTATTTTATGCAATTCAAACGTTTCTTTATTTATTTTTTAAAAGAATAAGTGTTTAGTCTTACCAAGATCACTCGCGTATTGTCTGATTTCACGAAGCCAAGCAGTCTTAACTGAGTCCTTGTGAGCTGTGAGGGTGATGACCAAAGGTGGATTCTTTTGGTGAAGATCAAACTTTAGTGTAT
Source organism: Colias eurytheme (assembly GCA_907164685.1). NCBI lineage: Eukaryota > Metazoa > Arthropoda > Insecta > Lepidoptera > Pieridae > Colias > Colias eurytheme. The sequence goes on along the minus strand of CAJQZN010041742.1, from coordinate 31,244 downwards.
CTGGGTGATCTTGGATTTCTAAATCAGGAAGCTGCAAAATTTAATGATAAAAACTATTAAAATAAATGTTCTCATCATTGCAGTTTTTGTAATTGTTAATCGTACTCCCGACAAAAAGATAATTATTTTACTTGACGTGTACTAAGATAGCATTATACTTTCCATTTATTTATCAGCACATCAATATGCTTACCTTCACGATATGTTGTAAAACAAACACCGACCGATCGTCAGCAACCCTCTTGATCTTGCAGACGAGGATCCTCGCCTTAAACAGAAAAAGATACCGCTCTTTCGACCTCCCTTCTACTTCGACTGTGAACCAATCGTGGGTAAGTAGTCTCCCGAGCTTGTAGATATTTCCGCGATAGCCTTCGATGCTCGCAATGAATAAGTTGTTAGTCGCTCTGTTTGGGACACCGAGAAATAGTTCCAAGGCCTTTTGTAAGTCAGTACAATCGTCGCCGAGACGTCTGGAATACTTGACTAGTTCCTGGAAAAGAAAAAGTGTTCAGTTTATGTGAGTATGACAGAAAATGTATAAAGGAAGTTGTGTACGTGTAGGTAGAGATGTTATGTAATCGGGTCCCATACACAATTTTTTTTCAAATGTACAAGAAAAATAGCCTAAACGAATGTACTGACTATTGTGAATGTGATGTACCTACAGCGATTTATAAATATTATCTCTAATTTTAATAACTGTGTATACTTTCTAAAATAATTGACGAAAATGAGTCAAAAACAATAGGCTAAAAATAAAACAGATCGGATGTATGTAATCACCATCCAATAACAAGTTAGCAGTAAAATTGAACTAAACGTAAATACGGTTTCTTACACCGTCGTATTTGTTTTTGCGATGAAAACGTCAGTGACGTCAGCTGTGTACGTTTGAGGGGAGTAATTTTAGATCCTATACTGAATCATTATAGCTTAGCTATATGCTTTTTGAGTGTTGGCTTTAAGATCATAATTATATAACTTTTTCCAGTACTTTCGAATGGTGTTTAGATAACTAATGTGGGAGTTGCTATGTTTCGTAGAAAATGATTTAATGGGTTCGAATGAAACTTATGATCCCGATTATAAATGTATGTTATTCTATTTCACTTATTTTCAATGTGATGAATTGCGCAAACTGTGTATAATATATTGTAAAATAAGGTTTTCTTACCTTAAGAAGGAGTTGATAGTCGTTGATTCGTTGAATCGGAAGTTTAAGGTGCTCGGGAAGGCCTTTGTCGTCTCCAACTTTCTTAGCTATATCCTGAAAATAATCTGTTTTTAGTATTATTAATTTTCCAGAAAAAAAAACTTTCCTCACTGGAAATTAATGTACTTATAGGCGTTGTACAACGTTTTCAACTGCAGCAATAAAAGGCAATTTTGACAATTGGAAAATCTGCTGCCGATGGGACAGTAATACAGATCAAATGAATACTCGAACTAACAAAAGAGTCCTTGAGGTGATTACATTTGCATTTGTGCGAATAGACATATTTATCTATAGTCAGAATATAAAGTATGCAAAGAAACCGATGGTCGACCTAAGACCTGTGTTTTCTATCAGTCTCTTTAGATGAAACTATTTATTGAAAAATTTATAAAACACTAAACAGTGATTATATTTTCATATATAGAGTATGTAATTTTTTAGCAAGTAGACGAACAAAAGATGAAATTAAATAAACGAAAATCAAATAAACGAAAGAAGATTCTAAAGAGTTGATAACTTGAGTATAAAAATTGAGTAGATGTTAGCAGAGCCCAAAGCAATGTTTAAGAATAGCATGAAAGTGTCATTGGTACATGGCAATTTAAACGATGCCCAAGAGTTAATGGTCCTCTGAATTATATTGGTCTGTGCAATTCCGATGGTTCGACAATTCGTCGCGTGTCATTGTAATTGTTTGGTCGTATGCCAATTGTGTTGTGACAAACATTGCTGAGCGTTAACTTTCACTACCGTTTCAGAATACAGGTTATTGTCTCTGTTGGACTTGCTCTTTTTAAAGTGAAACTTTTATTACATCGTCTCAAACTTTTTGGTCTGTGTAGCGCATGTCGCGTGTATCGCGGCTGCCGGGTAGGTATACCTACTCGGCAGCCGACCGTCACGCGACATGCGCTGCACAAAGCAGTGTTCGGAACCGTTCGAACAGTTTCACTTTTACCGTGGTTTCATAAAACCACACAACATTTTTTTTTCAAAATATTCATCATAATATGGCAATGTGAGTTTTTCGATTTAGATATTCTGATCCTCTATGGCCTATCCTTATCTTATTTTCTAATTGTTTCTGTATTGATGTGAGTTGGTGATAAGCTTTTTAAGTCTCACAAAGGAAAACTTTTTGGGCCGTTCCGTCCTTAGCTAACATTATAATCGCTATATTTAACCTTTATTGTATCCTTATTTACCATTTATTTGTATGTCTCCTGTGAGATTTTATTTAATTTTTTTAATTACTCTACTTATTGTCTTATCTGAATTTTCCATTCAAGCCAATTCAAATCTTTAATCCAGAATATTAAATATGTAATACATAATATATTATGTACGATATACGATTATACGACGATACGATTGACGATACATAACAACTGAAATTGCCCTGACCGCCGACCAACCGAGATTGTACCAATATCGCCCCTGCGGGCACCTGCCCGTACCTACGTGAGTGAGCCGGTCTAAGAAGATCCATTAATGAACAACGAGCATTATGAGTTGCTTGATATAATAACAACACCCATAATCTTAAATATACTACAAATAAAAGTTTACATAAGAGTAACACAACAATAAACAACCGAAATTACGTGTAAGCAACAGTAAAATGGTCATAAATACAAGCTCTGGAAGACTGATTCGCTAGTAAAGTCGGTCGGTTATAATTAGCCCACCTTGACATATAACGAGTTGACGCCAACTTTAGATATTTGGATACGGTGGAACGGAAATGTAACTAATTTATGTACGTATTAGCTTAAATTTAATGAACTTGTTTGTGGTAATGTAATATTTCTGTACGACTAAAAGAGAAAAGAGAATTCAATTCGTTTAATAGTCCCTTTAAATGTTTGGCTGGTAATGGCTTGTTTTCTTAACTACGCATGTTTACTTTCTATTTATAAGTGTGTGGTATTTATAATTAACTATTTTTGTATTAAAAAATAAACCATGCAAACATATTTTACTAACTTAATAAGTAAAAAAACAATTCAGCAATATTGAAGACGAAACGAGCTTTCAAAATGAGACGTCTACACGTCACAACCTTTTATTTTTTTTTTATAGTGGGGAAATCTTCCAAAGATACCCACGGCCCCCGGGGAAGGAGCCGTGGGTTATGTCGGATTCTTACCGACTAAAACCCCACTGTGTTCCGTCGAGCCGCTTTAATGATGGGGCCGCGGGTATTTGTTAGAATTCTTCCGCGACTAGTGTTGCCGCTCGATAGTCCACTATCGATAGTCTATCGATTAACTATCGATAGTTGGGGAAAAGCAATAGTATCGATAGCACTATCGATACTATCGATAGTGTCGATACTATCGATAGTATCGATAGTCCTATAAGCGTAAATACTATCGACACATAGCAATACCATCGATAGTATCGATACTATCGAAGCTCAATATCGAACGAACTATCGATACTATCGATAGTGTCGATACTATCGAAGCTTAATATCGAACGAACTATCGATACTATCGATAGTGTCGATACTATCGATAATATCGTCCCATCGATAGTGACCTTTTTCTCGATAGTATTGCTTTATCAATAATATTATAGTGGATGACAGAGAACTAGATGTTTGGTTATAATACTTTTCAAGTTATCTATTGGCGCTTTGTACAATCCATTTTTTTTAGTTCGTTAATTCGTAATCCAATAAGCCCATTGACTGACCCATTATACCAAGAAATCGTGAACAATACTATTGCACAATTTACTACTATCGATAGCTCAAAACTATCGATAGTATCAGTACTATCGATAGTATCGATTGTAGTTGCAATATTCAGTAGCAATAGTATCGATACTATCGACAGTATCGATAGTATAGCAACTATTGGCAATCAATACTATCGATTTTATCGATACTATTGCAGTTCATCAATAGTATTCCATGATTAACGCTATCGATAGTATCGATAGTATCGATAATATGGATACTATCGATAGTGCTATCGATATTCTGACTTATTTTCAAGGTCAACTATCGATAGTCAAACTATCGATAGTTCGGCACCACTATCCGCGACACAACCTACGACTTTATTATCCGTATCGGTTTCATTCTACTGTAAACACAGACTGTAAATTTTATAGTTATGAATTACAATTATTTTCAAAAAGTTTTACACAGGTCTTACAGTCTTCAATTACAAATACGTTTAGATTTTATAGACGACTTCTATGTCTAAATGTTTTGTTGTGAAAAGCTTTCCTTAATTAAATGTACACACTAATTCGTCTGGTATTATTTTTTATAACAGAAAAGAGCAGTGACTCAAAAACAGAACTAGTAACATTCTTAACAGCAGTTCTTGAAGCCTCCAATGCCGTTAAATTGTATTACTTTAACTAATATCGTTCTATTGTTCGTATATGTATCGTTATATTGCTTTTTGTATTATAATGACTCTATGAACTTTATCAATATATCTTTCTGTCGTTGTTCCTTTTACCTAGTTACCAAGTTTAAGTCAAAGATGCATAAGGTCCTTAACAGAACTGTAACAAAAGGAATTTTTGTTCTTGAGTTGAGAGTTTCCTATCCATTTATTGAGCTTTACTTTTTTAACTGTCAAATTGTTTTTGCTTCTAATTTCTTAGGTGTAATTCCCATGGGATGGTTAAAAAAATTTCTGTCTTGACCCCTTTTTACCTTGAAGCATCAAAACCCAGTACAGGGGCCGTATTATGACCTCTTATTTCCAGAGAGATTATGCCCTGAATTGAAGTGACTGGCAAATTCATATTATTATGATCGCAATAACCAGCCACATAATACGGCCCCTGAACTTTTGAAAAGTATTGTATCGTAGAGCATTATGAACGCTTATAGGTACTTACGTAAGACCATACTTAATTTTTTTCTAAATACATTAATTTTATACTTAGTTAAATATTGCACGCCTCATAAGCGAAGCGTTGAGGTGGGTACTACTGTCACTTCGCGCAAAACATCTGATTTTTCAAACTTAAAATGTCTTTATGTATCATACATTGCACTTGTAAGATAATACATACACACACATATTAAGAAAAAACACTATTTTTAACATTCATGATATTTTTGATGTCATTTTTGTTATTTAAACTAGTTAAAAAACAGTTTAAAAAAGTTCTGTCTTGGACGTCCGTGTGTCTGTATGTGCGGA
>CAJQZN010041742.1:7240-25747 GCA_907164685.1 Colias eurytheme | reverse complement strand
ACTATTTTTGATATATTATGATAGTGAAATCTAAATGTTTTCATTTAAATCAGTGATGTGTTTAATCTGTTTCGACTACTGGATGATTTGATTTAACCCGGCGTCATTGTTGCCGGGTATCTAATACCCGACGCATTTTAAAACTGTGATAATTTTAAAACAAAATGCGCACGTCTTTTGTCCGTTACAGTAGCTGCGGTCGTTGACCTCTGTTCGCATGTTCTCTTCTCTATTTTGTGTTGCTTCGGCTACCTCGTAGTGTAGACATGTGTAAAGAGCGCGCGGGTAAGTTATACCCGGCCACAATGGCCACGTAACATTTATAAAGACAGCGTGTTTGTTGTTTTTTATTGTTTATTGATAAATTGCATATCGATTTGCACAATTTTATGAACCATGTCTTACGAAAGCGAACAACGTCGACTACTAGCCTTGTTTGAACAAGCTGACGCCAGTGAAAATGAACATGGCAGTTCCGACGACGAGGGTGAATTCGACCATATTTCAGAGTGAAGTCAAAGCAGTGATATACGGAACAGGAATGCAGCGATGATAAGCAAGAAGTAATTGTTTCAACAAGTAACCAGCAGTTTTATATTGGTAAAGACAATTCCACCAAATGGTCTCCACCACCTCGAACCAACGTCCGCACAAGGTCAGAAAACGCTGCGTTGATCTCGATAGCGAATAAGTCGGTATATTATTAGTAAATAAGCTTTGTTTTATATAGTTCATGATTTCAGGTTTATGTTCTAAAGAAAATTTTATGTTTTGTCTCTAAATATCTATTATGTTATATTTCGAAGAAACGTTTTAAGTTATGTTCTAAAAAAATTATCGCAGAATAAACAGATTTAATTTGATGAGTAATATGCTCATTTTATGATAAATAAATGTTTGATTTTTATTAATTATGTATTTAACTACCTATTTCCCTATTATAGAAAACTAATATGTATTGACATAAGCTTGATTCAGTGCACAATAATGTACATGGGTAAAATTTACCCGGCCACAACGACCAAGTTCTGTTTAGTAGCCACAATGACGCCGGGTTAAATTTTGACGCGTTTAGCTAACTATTCAAGGATTTAATATAGGTATTTTAATTTTCTTATACTGTGCTGAAACATTTCGTTAAAGGGTTGTGTTATTACTTTGATTATAATCACAGGATTTATTAAATATAACCATAAGAGCTTATGATATTTATGCAAAGTTTGCATATATTAGCCAAAATAGTTAATTACATTTTTGACGACATCTTACAGTACTGGAATTGAAAGGAAACATAATATTGTGACTTTAAAATAACGTACAATTATTTCTATTATCATAGTGCAAAAATTTTCTATCGTGGCCCTGAAAAGTCAGTCATGTTTCAACTATGTTCACAATGAGGTAAGTATTTCAGACAACTGAGTATCAGTTAGATTTATGTTACCTTCAGAATGTTATTTTCAAAACATTAAACAGCAACACATATTCGACATGGTGGAAAGACATGCGTGAAACGTCATTTTGACAGATATATGCACAGAGTGAAAAGTAATTTTTTTTAAAATTGTGTTTCCTATTTAAAGTAAATGATAGAATCCTAAAATGATACACCGATTTCTGATATACTACGAATTTATTTGTAATTGAAGCAGGTGATCTTTATGATTAGACTATGCTTGTAATAACAAGCGGATGACTGTAGAGCTCTTGACAACAGTGACCTTGAATAGAAATTTGATGAAAAAACGAATATAAGAGTGGCATGAGGCTGGTTTTTAATTGATTAGGTAAAACATAGTTAACTTTTACATTAATGGTTAAGTATTGTTTTTAAATAAATTATTTTTGTAAATAACATAAGATAATTATAAAGCTTTCAGTCGACCTATATTACCTGAAAACTATTAACTAAAATAATGTCGAGGTCAGTGTAGAGAGGTCACTCAAAATTATCAGATATTTTAGAAGAGAAAACAAAACGAAGCTTTATTCATAGAAATTTTATGAAAACAATTTATGCAAACTTGTGACATTGAAAGTTAAACTTGAACAAGTACTTGGTGAATGTTATACATAAATGACCCTTAAACTATTAAAATGTAGGTCAAGGTCACAGAGAAAACGAGCATAGGAAAATTGCGAATCGACGCCGCGCATCCAATAGACAACGGGCGTCCCACGCAACGCCTCAAAATAACCGGACGCCTGAAACACTACACCGTTCGACGCGAATGTCGGGAAAAATGATGATTTCGCAACGGCCTATCTATTTTTGCGGCACAATCGAACTCAGTACACCTAGCTCGTACCTGAGTGAGGGGGCGGGTGGCACAGGTTTGACAACACAATCACAGTCACACACTTCACTCCAGAGAGTGGTCGGGGGTCGATCAAGCAGAGGCGTGCTCTGTTCGCGGCCGCGGCATCCAGGCGACTGATCTGCACCATGCCTTGCCCAATCCACGGCTAAACTTAGATAGAGGATACATTTCTCTGGTGACGTTGCGGGCGGCAAGGTCGCCAAACAAACCTTGGGGTATCCTTGACAGGTCGATGTCATTGCTGATAAAGCTGACAGTGACATTAGTTGGATGAGACACGCGGGAGCAGGGATTAGGAGTCATTTTTGAACCGTTATTTTTATTTCTCTATGTTAAAGCTGCAGTCTAGCAAAATTGCGTTTTCAACAAGTTATTTGACAATTTTTTCCCGGCTAATGAAATGATAAACTGAATTTTTTTTCTTGTTTATCAATTAGTGTTATATACGCAATGCGTGTGAATTTTTTCACATTTATAAAGTTACTTTATGTTACCTTAATCAGGCCTTCAAGATAAGTCTCTTTCCCCCAAAGACATTTCGAGCTAAGTTTGTGCACTCACTACGTTGCAACCGATTACAATTTACACAATCTGATCAGCGCATTATTATCCTTATATAGTCGTTATTAAAAACTGCTGAATACAATTGCCGAAAAACTTATGATTTTCTTAATTAGAACGTTATAAATTCATTAAATTTCCCATTTTTTGCCTTACAAAATCTATTGATAAATACTGCTAAAAGTTATTTTTTCCATTAATTTATTCGAGTTGGTTGAAGACCAATGAGTATTAATCCTTTAAAATTTTTTTTTTTGAATTTTGACAATTCTTTAAATATTAAAAAAATATTTAAAATAATTAGGAAAAATCCTAGCGAATTTCTTTAGTCGCGCTCCTTGGGCCGGAGCGTTCTGACGTGTGCTCTACGCTCGATTTTCCTTCATACCGAAGTGAAAGTTGCTCTACTTCATTAAATTTAATATTTTTGTTAATTGATTATTTTTATCTTAGTTTTGTGCAAATATTCGTATTTTTAAACATTTGATTTCGATATGGAAAATAAACGAAAAAAATACGCGTGTAACTACTAGAAAAAAAATTATCTTCGAACATAAAGTTAATGAAACCAAATAGATTGCAAAGGTGATTGGCAACAATTTCTTTATTTTACGGGGTGTCAGTAAAGGGATGTATATTTCTTTAAAACTAAAGTAAGCTCATAAATTTTCTTATAATATAATTTTTTTGAAGTTCCAAAAATGTTTATTTTTCGTTTGAGAAATACGAAATATAATATAAACTTGTATTGAGAACTTGAACTTCCCAAGTTCATCCGGGGAAATCCCCATACGGGGAAAATGATTTGTTTACTCCAAAATTGATCCGAGGTGTTTTAATTTTTTCTTCTAGTCATTTTCACCGTAGCGGCATGTTGTTTGATTATTAATTTTGTAACTTAAATACAGGATGTTGGTTTTATATTCTGATCTTACAGACGCGCTGACAAATTTAGTCCGCCATTTCTAGTTTAGTCTACCAACTCTAAGTACCAATATTAAAACGAATGGATTATCATCACATCATCAAAACTCAGATGTAATGGAAGATCACAATAACATAGAAAATTCAGTGGGTGTTGAGAACTAAACAAACAGAAGTAACAGAGACGCGAAGAATAAAAAAAGAGGACGAAAACGATAATTCGTTGATGCTTTCCCTTTTCGACGTATTGTTAGGGTACATCACCAATCTGCAAAAAACAAAACTGATGATTCCCAATTGCTGATTAAAAATGAAAAACAAATAATCGACAACAGTGGTGAAAATTTGCTGATCACAATGAAACATCCTTCAGTGGTAGCAGATTTACTCATTTAAAATGTATCGGTGAACAGCGTAAAGGAGAGGAGGACAGGAAAACATTATGAATGTGGATGGTGGATTGTATACAGGGTGTAATCGATAAGTATGTGCAGGCGATTATGACGTTATTATTGCAGGTATCAAAAAACTTAAAACTGATATCGAAATTACTTTACCTAATGAGCAAAATGACAATAATAACTTTTTAAAAGTATAACGAGAAATATCTAAAAAATTTACTTTATACACTCCCATATCAAAAAGGGAAAATGGGACTAGTAGAAGTTAAATGTCTAATTCCGGCAAAAGACATGAATGCGGAAGATGCGGTTAAAAAAAATTTAATATTTGAAATACAATGCAAAAAATAACACTTTTGTCATAGATAAGAATCATGACTATTTTTTCCAAATTCAGGGACAACTAAACGTTGCAGAAGCAGAAGTCTGCTTATTTGCTGTTTGGACTGGAGTGAATCATTCGTTAAAAATAGAATATATAAAAAAGTATGTAACGTTTAGGCAAAATAAAATGATGGACCATTATCAAGATTTTACATAAATTGCCTACTGTCAGAATTGATTGATTCGAGACTTCAGCATTCGATGCCCATTAAGGACCCATCCTATATCATTCAAGCGATTGAAAAAAAAGAGATAAATCCAGTGCAACCGATAAAGCATCAGAATGCTAGCAAAAGATTTATTAGGTTTATAAATATAAATCTATATATTATACATAATATAATAAATCTGTAGAAGACGCGAAGACTGACATCCGCGCGGACGGAGTCGCGGGCGGAAGCTAGTCAGAAATAAATATCTTTTGTTTTCATTTGCGTATTTTTCTATTTTATAAGTAGGTAATTTTTTAACACAAACATTACATTTTTTTTATTATATACAAAATTTGTTTATCCGTTTTATTAGTTAAACTGAACAACTTTCACTAAGAAACTTAGGTCGAAAAAAATGTATAGAGTTATGCATTTTGTATGGAAAGCTTATTTTTTTTTATATTTCGTCCAAATTTCTTTGTAAAAGTTGATCAGTTATATAAACATGAAGTTGAAGATATCAATAGAAAGTATTCGCAAATTTTGTGTACTGATAAAAAAAATCACCCGGTGTAATTTTCACGAAAATTGTTTCAAATTGTCATTTTTGGTACTTATTACGAATATTAAATTATACGAATGATTTAATTTTTAAAAATTAAGTGGAGCAACTTTCCCTTAGTACATTTGTATTATTTACATATAGGATGACAGGATGCATTTGTTTGCACTACTAGACCAAGCCCTTAAAAGAAAAGTAGAGTTAGAAGAAAGTAAAGCAGAGCTTGTCATGGGTTTGAGATTTCATCAATATTGAGAATAGATAAGTGGTATAGGAAATCATGCTATACTTTTCTTGTATAATGTTTACACACTACTGTGTACCTACGATAAGAATGCTAGGAGATGCGCCCTTCAGTATCGTGTAGTGCCATATAGAGCTCAATAATAATTGGTCTTTTCATATCAATTTGGTTTAGATTATTATAATTACATGTGTAATTATCAATTTTGCCAAGAAAAGGCTGCAGTGATTGCTCTGAAACCCCCAAGGCTTCTTGTAGCGGTGGATTCCCGATTTTCAAAAATAGTAATTTCGCAATTTATGCAAAATAATTTTAATTTTATTTGCATAATGTTATAATGCTATGGTGTTCATCTTCGTACGGAATATCGTCTTTATCAAATTACAACAATTTGCATTATATTAGTAGTATACTTTGCATAATAATATTATAGTTTCAATAACTATGCAATTTATTAACAATGTTGTTTTTAAATCACAATCTATGGTCTAAATTTAAAACGTATCATGGGATTGATCAACCAACCTGCTCGCAATATTTATATTTAGGTCAATTATTATTATATCAAACACGATGAAAAATTCATTGGTTCTACTTTTATCAATGTTTTGAAGGCTAGTTTGAAGGGAATCCATTAATCACTAAATCGAAATATACCGTAATCAAGTAGATGGTTCTGGAAAGATTTTCACCAAACGATTTCAATTTTTGAAATTATTTAATACCATTCCATAACTGACGGTAATGTTTGAAAAAGCTAGTTACCATTCGTACAACACTAGAAAGAACTCTTATTAGATGATTCTCTTCAGGATCATTGCATCACATTTTATGTCTATTTAATTTAGCTCCTCTCTACTGGTATATTTGAATTCAAATCGATATTAATCAGACCTATATAACTCCGTAGTAATTTTTAGATTCCTAGTTATGTTATATCATGTAAGTTATGAATACAATGAAATTGATTTACCAATAACCTAATTCTGAAGTCATCGTCATCATTATTATCAATCTCAATAATGAAAATTTCTAAAGTATAACTGAAACAGTAGATACAGATCTAAATGTGAGATGAAGTATATTTGTTGGAATTATTTTGGGGTTTGACTCAGGTGTAGACAGTGTTGCGTAGGATAATAATATTCGGTGACGCGCTAACACCAGTCATTCAGCATTAGCGGAATGTACGATTATACAGGAATTTATAGAATTGTTCTAGTAACTTTCTCTTGAGTGGGATCTCACGTGGGACCTACACCTACATGCATACAATTAGTCTTATTTTTAGTATCCATAACTTTATTTTTGTCCTAACGAGTACCAACGTTAAATTATTTGGCATAGTGTTAAAAGTGTAAGTGTTAAAAAGTGAATCAAAATAAGAGTAAAAAATGGATAAAAGTACCTATAGTATGTTTATTGAGGTATCTATTCTTAGAAGAGACGTAGGTAACACAAAGTAATTGTGAGTTGATGATATTGAACTCAAATATTTGTATTGAAATTAAGCGAACATAATTAAGTGATATTAACAGCTGCAGTTTCTGGAAAGTGACCTAAAATAAGACAACTTATTGGAGATCTCTTTCATATCCACTGAACATTTATAAATAAGATAATATCACACCGTCTATCGCATAGCCAACGTCAGAAGAATTCAGTCAAATTAAAAGTTCAATGCCGTCACTATTTCTGCAACAAAATAATGTTGCATCATGATCAAGTAATCTGCCATTTGTGCTACCAAAAATTTGTAAACACGACTCAATGTCCTCAATTTTATACTTAAGAGATTTTCAGAACATATTATGTTCTGGAGATTATTCTCTCTTATTTCTTTTTCGTTTTGTTAATTTCTTAACTTTCTTTAAACGTCGACTTATGATGGAATTTTGCAAGAACATGTTGTTCGTCATTTTTGATCTTATCAATGTAATATAACCAATTATACATCTATATTTTTCTTGTAACTAGACCTATTTATATAAATCTAATAGATATAACAAATAGTAGAATCTAGTATCAAAATAATTTCATCTAAAGCAAATTTCTGTAACGATAATCGATCAATTGCGCAGGAAATAGCCCACAAGTGTGTGCGCAATATAAATACGCATAATTACTCATAGATCTTTGGGCGGGAACTAAAAATATGAGCTTTTACAATAAATTAAGGTTTTTGACGTGACAACGTCTTATAATTCGATAGAGCCGGCTGCACGCATGAAAAAACATTACTCATGCGGCGTTACCTCGCTCTGAGGCGTTCTATGTAAGGCTTGAAGTGCAAGCGAGAGCGCGGAACGAGCGACAAAGAAGCACAATCGGACGTTGTCACGTTCAACTATCGTCAGTAAACCGACTTTACAGACAGACAATTTTTTTTCTTCGTTTATATACACACCTGTTTTACATAGTGTTAGTTAAAATGGTTAAAATACCAGCTTGCAGAGGCAAAGACGCAATGAGACTGATCTTGATAAAAAATGTATAAATTGTATCAAAATATGTCAAGTAAATTTAACTACCCTGTTTTATAAAACTGTATCTTCTTCTGTAGCCTAGTACACAAATCAAGAAACAAACAAGAAGGAAAAGGCGTCAAATAGCTGAGTAGCAAATGCCAAAGCAAGAACGCGGATATAGTAGAGTTTGATTGACGTTATGAGAGCCAAGACAGCTTCTAACCTAACACCTTCGACCGATATTTTGTGACAAGCTGGAGCTTAAAGCTAGGCAAGTAAGTATGTTGCTGTCATACAGTATTTTTTTTTGTTCTTATTTTCAGAAACCACTTATGACAATGAGAATACCTATAATTTTTTTAGAATTTATTTCTTTCCTTTCGGAAGATGCTTTTTTCGTTTATCCTGGATCGAATCGATATGTTTTTAAAAAGTTCAAGGTTTAATTTCTAAAATCAAAATTGCATTGACAAACTTTAGGAAATAAACTGAACTGAAGCGAATGCTGTTTCGAATGCTGTGATAAGCTATACGCTGAATTTAACTGAATGCTGCCTCGAAACCTTCAAGAAAATCTCGGTATTCTGAATACTGTATTCCTGAAAACGCCGGACGCTGATTTATTAATACCTAGTTCTGATCTAAAACCTAGGTCAAGCAGACTGTGACTAATTAAAAATCATATATAAGCGGTAAACATGATAATGTAGTGTCCCCGATATGAAGGGAGTGACGGATCTTCGAGAACTATTCTAGTCGTTGGCGGTCTGCCGATGCGAGGCGCCGACTGGCTATGTGAAATGCTTTGGGTTTTAATGTTTATAGGAAAATGAATGAAAGATTGGCTTTTGCAAATATAAGGTTATTTGCTAATGTTGGTCCTTCACGTATAGGGGATAAAAACTTCTGTCTGATGCAGAAGAATTGATAAGTTGCCGTAAACAGCTGTTTATCTAAGCTTAATTGCGTAATTTATCCTAATTATGCTTTTATAATCACTTCCATAAGTATATGCAAAATTTACAAACTATAGATTTTTATGGAATCACTGAAAATTACTCTTTAGTAGCATTAATTTTGTAAGATCTTACAATAAATAGAAGCTAAAAGTATGTGTCGTAGCGCCATCTAGTACAAAGCTGTAAAAATCTTTTAATATAACGCCATCTGTTGTACAGATGATTACATTTATATATGCGCCATCTGTTATTTAAAACCGCGAACGAAAATAAAATAAATGTATTAGTTTCTTGTATCGCCGCTAGATGGCATTGATTTAGTGAAAAGCTCAGTCACGTCTCTATGGTTAGTTATATTATTATTATTACTGTTTTGTGATTATAAAGATGGTTTTATTTATATTGATGTTCGTCAAAATCAGTATTCTGTAATTAAAATCGATTTTGACCTACTTTTATTATACACGGACAGATTTAATTAAAACTTTGTGCACTTATCAAGGATCGGTGATAGTTTATTTTATTAATTGTTCACAGATATACAAAAAAACTGACCTGAAAGTACTTCTTAACAACCGGATGTAAGCTCAGTAACTTCTGTGCTTTCGGTTCGTCTCGGCAATACGCCACGTGCTTATCGAACTCACGCTCCATGCGGAGGAGAGCCCTGCCCAGCATACGAGGCTCTCCTGCGTAGTACTTTATACCTTCTAGCAGGGTCCTGTGGAAAATGGTTTTGTCATCTGGCTTTAGAATTTAAATGATGGATATAACGTAGAGAAACAGCAGTATAGCTTTAGCTTTGGGTGCAGCTCTTCTTCTTAATATGAGGGAAAGGAAATTTTACTTTGCATTTGGGTCTTGACATAAAATAAGGAAAATTGTAGGATAAATATCATAAAAAAATGAAAAAACGTAGCGATGATGAATGCTTATGTCAATAATTCATAGCAAATATTATAAATATACGGAAATAGCTCTGACTGACTGATTTTCACAAGACAAATAGAATATTGATTTGTTTGGGCAACACCTGTTATAAGAAAGATTGGAAAATAATAAAAATGTAACATGTCCATTTAATAAAACTACTCACGTATTATGAAACTCGCAAATTTGCTTAAAGTTCGCGAAGAGGAACTCTCGGCAGTCGAACACAACTTTGGGCGTGGTTGCCTTGTCCATCGGGCGCATGTACTGGCTGACCACTTGCTGCATGTCTCTGCCGAACTCCTCCTCAGTCTCGATTAATTCGCGGACCACGGCTCTGGAACATGTATATTTTATTGATCTTCTAATGTATAAAATTTTAGGTCATCAAAATTTTTATCTATATGGAATAAGAAATATTTTTGTCAATTTGTTTTGTACAGATACTTTATTATACCATTGTAAAATACAAAATAGAAATCCATACTAATATTATAAATGCGAAAGTAACTCTGTCTGTCTGTCTGTCTGTTACTCAATCACGCCTAAACTACTGAACCAATTTGCATGAAATTTGGTATGGAGATATTTTGATACCCGAGAAAGGACATAGGCTACCTTTTATTGCGAAATATGTACCACGGGCGAAGTCGGGGCGGACCTCTAGTGAGCTAATAATCGAGGTCGATTATTAGCGTTTTCCTAGAATGTACCTGTTCAGTGTTCACTCTCCTCTTGAAATTCTCCAAATTGTACTCATCGGGGAACTAATGTAATTGTCAAACATTGGACATCTAAATTTAAATCCGCGGCTATCAATATCTATCGAACTTTGGATATCTATATCTCAGAATCACATACTTCATCTATGACTGGTCAATACCACCCTAATATAATCGCAAATTCAGTACATCTTACATGCAATTAGCAGCAAATTTGTCACGCATAATGCATCATGTAAATCAACTTATCCAAGCACTTGATATATAGCCGTCTCTGGCACTCGCTGAGCGGGTAACGAGACAGGCCCTGAGTAATTGAGTACCAACTTGATGCATAGTTGCCGTGAATCGTATTTTGGCACTGAAGGTTTTTGGAAGTGAGCGGGGAATGCACTTTTGTGGATTTATTTTGAGATATAAAAATAAATGTTTGAGGAGTGTTTTGCGTTGAGATAATTTGGTTCGAGCGTTCTGCGTTGATATAATTGGGTTCCCTGTTGGATAAATTTGAAAAACGTGTTTGGTGATATTTCCTCATTCTCTTTTCAAATGTTAATCAGAAAATACTTTTGACGAAGGACATTTTTTACAGCTTTTTTGCAGATACGTCACAGTTCGCCTTTCCAGATAAAAATAATCAATCATTACTTCATTCAATTCCGGTACAATTTGCTATGCTATTAACCAAATTGCAATTTATCAAATTACATATTTATCCATAAATGACATGCCAAAGATCTGAGTTGTTAAAACATCATGTTAGCCAACGTACTCGCCATCTACGTATGTAAACTGAAATTTATGATCAATATTTTCGGTAGTAGGTATTACATTAAGTATGAGTACAATATACTGTAATGATTCAGAGCGTGAGTCAGGCGGACTTCTATTGTTTGTTTTTTTTTCAGTGGCTTGATGACAGTAATGTCTTTGTTTGAAGGATGTTAATTTTTCCCTGTATTGAGTTTCTTTGATGGACATATATTGCTTTTGAAGTGTTACGTGAGGAATAAACACTTACGCAAGAAGAAAGTATGTATTTACAGAGGTTCTCCTGGATTTTTTAGTCTGAAGCTAGTAAGATATAATCTGCATAGGAAAACACTACATGTATCTGTTATCCAAATCTGTTATGGCATACGAGTGGGTGAACATCATAAATATTCGTTATGTTAAGTGCTGGAACTTATACATTCAGACTATATTTAGTGGCAGGTCATCTAATTTTGGCACCATTCATACTTCTAAATCGATTAAAAATTATTTTATATTATGCAACAGACTGAAATGAATTAACATTTGGGCAGCTGATTTATTTAAATCAGAGAAAGAAAACTAAAGAAAATAATTATAAGTAGGAAATTCTGTATTTAAAGGAACTTTCAGGTGTTTTTATCGTGGTAGTGGTAGTAAAAGGAAAACCAATTCTTATTTAACTCGTGTGATGTTTTTTAATCCGTGTTTTTTCCAAGAATCCTCATTCAAGTCCCACATAACCAGAATCAGGTCTACATCTAAATGTGTCTTTAAATTCGCGACAAATTAAGGACATGAAGATAAACACATCATCCACATCATCAGGCAATACTTTACTGTCGACATGTGCCCCACTTCCGAAGTGATCATCTGGAAACCAATTACGATCGAAAAAGGGGGTAATGCGTTTATTGCACGGAATATGTCAAATACGTTTTAGCGGAATGTTAATCAGATGTTTTTATAAGTATCTGATTTTTCTTCACGTATTTTTGAAGTGAAAACTTCTTTAGCGGCGTTGAGCACTTTTTCTGTAATGGGTATAAAATCTAAAACTCGCGTCAGGACACGTGACCTGGAAAAAGTGTAAGACGGATGGATATCAAACATGCTCAACGTTAATAATCAAGTTTTCACTTCTGCCGGCACTCCCGGAGTGCAACCCGTCTTTTTTTCTTGTTGGAATACCTGTACATTTATGTTCCGCTCAGACTATTTGTATGTATTACCTAACCGTTATTCCTTGTACTCATATACGAATCTTATATATTATCAAATATGGCCATACCGTTTAGATTTGAAAGACAAAGATTTTAATTTGTGTTAGTTTTATTTTGTAAGATTTCATTCCGTTCGCTTTTGGCCCTTTGATTACTACCTCGCGTTATAATCTTATAGTGAATCACGAAACACCAAAGTAAACATAAATCTAAGGCGACATAATATGTTAGCAATAACACTAATATTTGTCACATTAACATATGAATTGTGTCTGTTGGTGCTCAGGGAGACATGCTACAATGTAGCGGTATTATTATTATGTAATGAAAACCGAAATATCGTTGTCAGATCGAATTATCCTTGAAGAAATGATATGTGTTTAAATAGCAATAGTTATATGTACCTATGTACATATTAAGAGTTCTGAAGGCCGAACTCCGAATATTGAACACATTTGGAGTGCATCCCGTAATAGGTATTGGCCAGAAAGGATAGAAAAGAAAAGGGCGAAAAGAAACTAGCAATAGAAGTCACACAAACCACACATACACTATGAAAGAAGAAGGTAAGCTGGGCTGGGGTAAACTGTAATACGTTGGCAAAACGTCTTCAATCATCAAACCACAGTTACTAAAAAAAATTGGTTGTCTGTAAAGTCGGTTTACTGACGATAGTTGAACGTGACAACGTCCGATTGTGCTTCTTTGTCGCTCGTTCCACGCTCTCGCTTGCACTTCAAACCTCATGGAACGCCTCAGAGCGAGGTAACGCCGCATGAGTCATGTTTTTTCGTGCGTGCAGCCGGCTCTATCGAATTATAAGACGTTGTCACGTCAATAACACAAATCAGTAAAAAACAAAGCTACTCACTGTCGCCTGGCAGCGAGCGCGGTGGCGTCCCGCTCGGGGCGCTCGCGCAGCACGTGCGCGGGCACGAAGCCCTGCCGCGTGCGCAGCTGCTCCTCCTGCACGTCGTCCACCACGCGCACCAGCCATCTGGAGATGGTATCCAGTTTATTCATTTTGACCATTTTTGACCATTTTGGCCCGTGTCCCAGCAGTGGGAACGTATATGGGCTGATGATGATGATGATGAAGCTTCATTTAAGGGCTGATTTTTCAATCCTCGGTTAAAACTTATTCGTCGAATAATTTATAGGTAAAACTACCATTTTAAAAACGTATTCTAACTGCCCGTATTTGACAGTTTACGTGATAT
Source organism: Colias eurytheme (assembly GCA_907164685.1). NCBI lineage: Eukaryota > Metazoa > Arthropoda > Insecta > Lepidoptera > Pieridae > Colias > Colias eurytheme. The sequence continues at coordinate 11,923 of CAJQZN010041742.1, read as the reverse complement.
TTCAATATTATAGTGTAATACTTTATTGGACGGATAAGTCTTATCCAAGCATTGAAAAATCGGCACTAAGTGGTGTTAAATTTAGTACATCTGTTTATTAATTCAACTAGACTTTCCTTTGAATTGTCATCATACATAGACTTTTTAATAGCGCTTTGAATTGTCATTATACAAAGGAATAAGATTAGGCAATTTACGTCCTTTCAAAAGGTTTCAAAAGGTAGGCATTTTACAGGAATATCGGCAATGAATTCTAAATTTTCTCTTATCAAAGCATATCACTTGTATACCTTTTTTTTTTTTTTTTTTTTTTTTTTTTTTTTTAATAGTGGGGAAATCTTCCTAAGATACCCACGGCCCCCGGGGAAGGAGCCGTGGGTTATGTCGGATTCTTACCGACTAAAACCCCACTGTGTTCCGTCGAGCCGCTTTAATGATGGGGCCGCGGGTATTTGTTAGAATTCTTCCGCGACATCACTTGTATACCTAGGATTATTATATCTTATCCTATCCTACTTATATTATAATCCTACTAAAATAATAAATGTGAACAAACATGGGCAAAGCCGCGGGTGTAAAGCTAGTGTATAATAATTATAATACAAAAGACAACGTGGACGTTTTGCATCTTCCACATTATGGGAGAGTGGATGTTACATATGATATTGTCTCCACTATGTGATCCAGGCAATTTATTTAGATACACAATTACAGAAAAAATACATATGTATTTCGTTTCCACTTTGAAAATCACCGAAGTATTATTTTCTGAATTGAAATTTAAAATAAGTACGCAAATTAATGTAAAACACCAATGTTGATATTTCGATTACTTCTGACTGGTTTTCAAACTCCACTAATTTACGATCAAAAACCTTAAATGTTTATATAAATATGATATTTATAACTAATCCGCGAATAGCCTCCGGTGTTGCGCCTCTCTCGTCGCCCGTAACATCAACACATCATACTTGAACGTTTGCGTAACCGATTGCAAGAGATATTAATACTTTGAAAGTATTAATATTTCGTACAGGCCGTATTTCATCTTTATTAGAAAACTATTCCGAGACAATATTAGAAATGAATCTCGCCATCATTTACGTAGTACTAACTTTTTAACTACGCTAAGTATTTTGTGTGAATTAGGATTTATTAATTTATGAATTTCAAGCTGTTGATGTCAAGAAACAAAAGCTGTTATGCCAATTTTATTCGGTGCGTCTTTTAACAAAACAACGATCAAAATTCCATATGATCCCTGTTCGGATCCTATAGTTGTACAAAAAGCCAAAACAATGTAATGGCCAATGCCGATAAAGTTTCAGAGAAATGTATGGATAAACCGACAAAGATTACTATGGGTAATATTTTTTAACACATAGATATATTATGTAGTTTATTTCAATTTTCCACTCGGCTTACAACCTGCCAACCAGTTAATCTAGGTCTTTTTAGTTTTGTTTCATCTTTTTACAAATAGCTAGATTTATGTTTAGTACTAGACTGACGAACGGACATCGACCCTAACCTGTGACGTCACAACGACATGTTTAGACATGTGCTATTTCTTTTTTGACCGAGTTTTGAAAAGGGTATCAAGTCATGTAGAATATGATATTTGAATCCATGTCATTATAAATACTCAAGTCGAAGTCCTCGAAGATCTTGCTATCTCGGAGGACTTAGGAAGATTAACAAAATTTAATAGTTGCTGAACATGTTTTTAAAGATCATGGTAAAGGCAGTAAAGAAGTGGGACCACCCAGTATCATAATTAAAGCAGTATTATTTCCAGTATGGAAAAATTACAGCATAGTTACCCTCCAGATGTTAAGTGATCTACCCGAATCAATAGCAAAACTATATGTCTATACTTGTCTATATCACAGGTACAGGGTACTTTGCCGATCAAAATTAAACTATTTTAAGAATACGCAAAATAAAATCGTATACCTGTTAAATATTGCACACGGAGCAAGAACGAGAATCATTGGTACGAAAATATAATCGTGTGGATTGGAAATATCATTCACCTTTACATCTGACTCATGGAAATATTAGATTTTCCATGCGTTAGTTTGTGATAGAAATACTTATATTTTTTAAACGATCTGCTAGAGAGGTTTTAAGAATTGCTTTCTGAAATTAGTTACAGTTATACAAATAATCAATAAAAATAGGTTTAATAACATTTTAAATAGAATTGTACCTGTTGATTTATTAAAGTGAAACTTTTATTACATCGTCTCAAACTTTTTGGTCTGTGTAGCGCATGTCGCGTGTATCGCGGCTGACGAGTAGGTATACCTACTCGGCAGCCGACCGTCACGCGACATGCGCTACACAAAGCAGTGTTCGGAACCGTTCGAACAGTTTCACTTTTACCGTGGTTTCATAAAACCACACAACATTTTTTATGGCTTTATTAAACTTTTCAATGTTCTTGATCACTTGTCTTACCAGGCTTCGCTTGCGTGTATACATGCGACAATGCTTTCTAATACCATATTATATTTGTTACGAAAAATCTCATAGATTTCGTCTACACTACAATTCATCCCAGCCTATCGCATTTTTACCTACTACTTTATCATCAACTTTAACATAATATTTCTTACGATTACAAACACATAGGCCCTTGAGGATTTTTGAGCTTAGTATGGATTTAAAAACATATTTACCTACTACTTGCCGATAGTGTAGAAATATCTAGTACTTTCGATTTTCTAAAACTCAAATAGAGCGTGTCGTATTTGGAGGACAGCTCATAAAAGCTGTCTAGACGTGTCTACACAATGAGTGCTTGTCTTATGTGATATTTCCTGGTAACTACACTACTTTCTAAGTATTTCTATTTTCTATTTATATAATTTACACATTTTACTAAAAAGAAAAAGAAATCATTTTTCCACATTGCTCTAGGCAACGCCGCGTCGCAATTTGAGAACGCAATTAAATTCATTTTTTTTAAGTTTTCTAGTACTTTCTAGAATGTTCTTACGGAATGAAAAAAAATTATAAATTTCACGGAACGTTGGAAGATTTTAAAAAAGATTTTTGCTGTTTAAACTTTTCATATAGGTATAGATAAAAATTATTATCTGTTTGATTAACTTCGTCGTCCTTAAATTATGAGGGTGGTTCGAAAATTTATGTTTGCTGTTAATTGTTATTGTCACACGATTCTACGGTAAGTAAATTTTATACGTTTGTTTATTATTATTCAATCATGAGTATTATAATCTGTATTAAACAATATAAAATGTACCTGTGAGTGATAAAGGATTAAACAAAAATTATTAAAGGAATATTGTTTGGCCCTAAGTAACTACTGTACGTGTAAAATAACTGTCAAAGTTTGCGGGTTAAGGTCTACCTTAGGAGTTCTAACTCTCGCGTCAGCCAGCATAGTATTTGTATTCTCTTTGTCAGCCAGTAAAAACGGAAAATCACAAGGAAATAGTGCGCAAAAACAAAACACGAGTAACACATTACTCAGTGAAATTTCCCAATATTATAATGAAGAAATAAATCGTTCAAGTGCGAATTCAAGACGAATTTATCGTTTAACCTACAACTGTCGGCTGTCAACGGATTTTCATTGCACGTGACCTCAGAGGAATACACGTGACGGTAATGCAGAGGATGTTGACCTTAACCTATATTTTTTTTAACTTCGAATTTCATATTTTGACATTTAATTATTAAAACATGTTATATTTTTGAAAGAAAATTAAAAATTTCATTTAAAAATAAATAGTTAGTGGATGAATTGAAGAACGGAATAAAACTTTGTTCAATGTAGCATTGTTTGGTATCTTTCTTTGACCATAACATCCTAAGAATAATTATGAACATATCAATACAGTTTTACTTAAATGTCATTATTAAACTATCTTCTCTTCACTACATAGTATATAACAAAGTCGCTTTCTCTGTCCCTATGTCCCTATATCCCTTTGTACGCTTAAATCTTTGAAACTACGCAACGGATTTTGATGCGGTTTTTTTTAATAGATAGAGTGATTCAAGAGGAAGGTTTATATGTATAATAACATCCATTAAACAGTGGAGAAGTACTGTTATTTTTGAGGTTTCTTATGTGATGTAGTAAAAAATTACATTTTTTTCCGCTTACCTACATTGCAAACGCAGGCTGAACCCTACGAGTTTTATCAAAATAATGTACTAAGTATTATACACATTGAAAAGGTCTACAGAAAAGTCCGCGATGGTATATATGTCTATCTCTTATGGATAACCCACAATAACTTTTTTTTTGTCATTTACTTTTTACGACAAATAATGGCTAATTTTCGAAGCGTTTTTCACCAATACAGCATTAATCCTTAACCAATTAAATACCTTGAATACATTGTTCATTTAATATAGATCTATATGGCCCTTTAAACTGTATGATTTAAGTGAATATTTTCGAAGATATTACAGATTTAAAAATTGCGGGACGTAGCGTTTGCGGCGGTACCGGCCGGCCACCCGGCTATATATTTTATACCCGTGCGAAGCCGGAGCGGGCCGCTATGTTTTTATACATATACAACGTTCACAGTTTTTCTGTAGTGTATTTAGTATCAGCATTGCACCCGTGCGAAGCCGGGGCGGGTCGCTAGTCTTATATATAAAAATGAATCGCAAAATGTGTTGGTAAGCGCATAACTC
>CAJQZN010041741.1:54551-83849 GCA_907164685.1 Colias eurytheme | reverse complement strand
AAACTTTCAAACACTTCCTTAATCCCAAAAAACCGGTACATCGATACCCCAGTCTTAACCCTTCATTTGCATTTAAAAATATCTTCAATCGCTACGAGGGAAGTGTCCCATTATCCACCGACAGGGGAGACACGTAGCGCGCACCAATGATCCTAAATTTACGCCGCCTTGGGCCTAATCGACCATTTTTTCCCGCCTGATTACCGGGAACGCTAATATTGTACCCCCCCTCAAACAAATGTAACCCGTTAGCCGCTCCCCCTTCGAAAAAAGGCCCATAAAATATATCTAATTAAAAAATATCCCCGTCTCAAGGCTGACGTTCATAAAGAATGTCAATTAAAAACGGGACGGTTTTTCTTGTTTTTTTTTTCTTTGGTAATATTTCGTGTCTCCGCGGCGAAGGGTTAAGATAACGAAATTAGTATCGGTATGAAATATTGAGTAATTTAATATTTGGGGTCCTTTCTTCCACCGGTATTGTTTGAAGTCTGTGTTTTTATGGTTGTTGTAAAGGGTTGGTGGGAGATATGGGCAAATGCGTTGATTGGCTGTAGCGAAATAGATAAGTTTTGAATTGTTCAGGAAGCACTTTTTCTTTCTAATTAGAGGTTTACAGGCGGTTAGGTTTGCTTTTGGAGGGGTTATGTGTATTGTCAGATTTAAAATACTCGTGTACCAAATTTTATAGAAATTCATTTCGTATTTTGACTAATCTAATAGGTAGATAACACATAGATAACACCAGAACGTAGATAACACAAGAAATGAACTTATTTTCTTCATTTTGAAAATCTTTAACCCAATATATATTTTTGGTAATATTATGTTTTAGGTACTAACAAAATTAAGCTGCTTATTGCTCCACGCTCTATGTAAGTCAGTCATGTTCTGCGAATTTTCATCGAAGCTAGTCCAATGGTTTTGCTGTGAAAACGTGGACAGACTTACTAACAACAGCATCCAACCTACCTAACAAGAAGTGTGTATCGTAAAGCAGCTTCTAAGTTATTTTTCACTTAAAATTCGTATTAAGTATTCTTTGTCAATGTGAAAATGTCGTTCACGTAATCCGACCTAATTTGATACTTTAAGTAAATAATTAAAGTGAAATAAATTTATTTGTGAAGAAAATATAAATCTTTAGCTAAAACTCCTTGAAAAATCCTTATTAAATCCCGCTCGGCTAAATAAGTTCGTTTGGCGAGCATAATTTTTCCTTTTCTTTTAAGGGTTCCAGGGGAAATTAGAAAAACCATACCCAGATACAAAGCCCGAATAATTAAGTGACGGTCTGACATAATATATTATATCGTAATGTGGTATTTGTTATAATGATTATAATTGAAAGAATAAAAAAAATGATGTAATTATTAATTAAGTATCGATTCGAAATCGAGAATTAAACAGAAAAAGCACTCTCTAATGCTTCGCATTATGAGTCGTGCAAAAGTATATTTTCGCAAATAAATGTAATTTTGATTTTAAAATTGAAATACTATTATCTGAATCATATCATTTTATTGAAATTGTAATTTTACTTTTAATAAGTTTTTGTAGTAAATAATAATGATGCCTTTCCTTCAGCCAAGCATTAAAGTATAATATATGTATGTTTTTTCAATCAATAAAATGCATCTTCCATTTCATATTCATTAATATTTAGCTACCTCTGTAATGTAACATTGCATTCATAAAAAATACAAATTTTATAGGTACAGAACCCGCATACAATACATTTTTTAAACAGCAACATTCTTGACAATTTGTAAGGCTTATTCCAGTAATTAGTGATTGTCTAGGGTGGCAAATGTATTGACGATTTTTTTGCGACCAACAGAGGGACGATGAATGGTAGGCTTTATGTATTCGTGGATTGGATTAGTGAATGGGCGCGAATTAAAATAATCGCTTTAAATACGTAGGTACATTATATTAATTAAATTTTTTGATACGTGCAGTTTGGGAAGTAATTTTTGTATGAACAGCAGAATAAGAAGTTGTGATAGCACTTATCAATTACCTACGAACCTATATCGTTAATTTAAAGTAATTACTCGCTAAAAACAGTCACTTTTTAACCGACTTCATTAATGTGTAGGATGCAATGTGATCTTAAATTTATTTCGTGTAGAATGAATGAAAGAAAGTACCTGTCTCCTAAGTTAGTCCTTCGTATAAATTAAAAGAAGAAAATCTGGGGGCACGGTAGTGCCCCCGCCAAGACGAGCCAAGCGACTACGCGCACGGGCACTACCTACCTTTTCTCGAAGCGCTTCGACGTTTTTTTGAACCCTCATAACTTGTGTTTGGATTATGCTAGATCAACAAAATTTTCGGGATATATTGTCAATAGCGGACTTATTGAACATATTAAGTTTTAATTACATTAGCTTTTATACTTCAGATTTTATTTATATCTAAAAAACGCTAATTTCGTCACTGACTCACTGATGATCATCAAAATTCTTAAGGTATTTCCTAATGTCCTAGAAAGCTGAAATTTTGTATGTAAGCTAATATTAGCACACAAACAACAAAAAAATTATAAAACTTGTAACTTTCATCCCCCAACCCCTTAAACTAGGGGATGGGAGTTTGTATGAGACTTGTAATTTTAAATTAAATTTTGATGACGCTAGAGGTCTAATCTAATAATCTAAAACTTGGTTCCCCTAGATATATATACGTATAGGTACTCCTTGTTAAAAAAAAAATGAAAATTTAATCGACATATATTGAGACATATACTTCAGATCAGATCATATAAATATGAATGAATAGAAGTGTTGCGAACGTCTCCTGCCTCTTACGTCAACACAGTAGCTAAAAATAAAAAAAAAATTGTTACAAACAACTCACAAAAAGAAATGAAATCCCACCAAAAACATTTTCATGTAAAATGTTGCCAAGACGAGCCCATATGACTCGCACTGTCAAAAAGTTATCAGATCTCATGTAGAGCCAAGCTTCTAACACTACACGCCCTAACTTTACAAGGCCTAACTTCACAAACTCTACACCTTAGTCAAAATATGTGGCTTGGCCGTTCGTTACTACAAGAACTATTGTTCAAAATTTTTCACCTTACGCCGATGTGAATGTAGCGAAATGGCCAAGCCACATATTTGGACTAAGGTGTAGAGTTTGTGAAGTTAGGCCTTGTAGAGTTAGGGCGTGTAGTGTTAGAAGCTTGGCTCTACATGAGATCTGATAACTTTTTGACAGTGCGAGTCATATGGGCTCGTCTTGGCAACATTTTACATGAAAATGTTTTTGGTGGGATAGTTTATTTTCTCATAAGTCAAAACGTACTTTTCGACCATTTTCAGGCCTTCCGAATATGCCAAAAAACTGAAATCGATTACGTTTCGGAGAAGTGTGGTTACAGACGAAATGTAGGTACTTACATACACATATAGATCCAACACATGGACATTCCACAATGTCCTACAGACTACAGTCCTACACAATAGTACATTCATGTAAAACCTCTATAATATTAACGTTTTCAAGCACATTTCATCTAGTTGTATGATAGTAGAATGGCTGTCACCGATGGAAAGTAAATACATAAATAAATAGATACGTAGCTCGCATGCATTGCGAGAACAAAGCTTCAGCGGGGAAAGAATTGTATGGATATTCCTAATATATATTATTTTTATATACTTTATAATGTGTACTAAAATAATGTAATATTTTATTCAACTCAACAATATTTTATCTAACTCTAGCTGATAATGTGAATGTGTGTGAATGTAATCCAAACAAATAATAAGCTGAAGAGTTTGTTTTAACGAGCGCAGGAACTACTGGACCGATTTCAAAATTTCCTTTACCGTTGGACATGTACGTGCTCTATGATATATATGCATGAGTAATACTTGTATACGTAGTATATTATTATTAGTCTGTTGTAATACTGGTAATACTAAGTTTGAAACGTTAATGTATGTAATGAAAGATTTAGAAACTTTCACGTTAAAACAGCTAATTATAGATTTTAGTTCGGATTAGCACATACTTTTTTTACTACACAAAAAAAACCGCGGTAGGGAACTATCTATGTTATAATATATTGTGGTTACTAAGTCAAAATAAGATACAATAAATATTTTAAAATAGTCATGAGAGATAACAAATTTGTTAATGAGGTCAATGATCATAATATCATTACGGAAGTAATGATGTGGTTAATTTGTATAAATATTATTATCAATTTGTCTAAGATAGAATTTTAACAAAATTGTGTTTTACTAAAGTGAAGTCCCGTGTCCCCGTAGTGGGGTAAGGGGCAGATGCATTATTCATACATCTGTTTCACTGATCGATTTTCTTTAGGGACAAGTAGGTGATCAGCCTTCTGTGTCCTGCCAGGCCGAGACATTTTTTTTTCTTCGTCTCCACCGGGAATCGAACCCAGGACCCCTCGGTTCTACGCTCAAGCGCCAACCACTGTACTAAGGAGGCGGTCGGTGTTTTACTAAGCACTAACTTAAAACTGGAGTTTGGCACTCATTAAATGACGTCACTTTCTGCTACTCCTGACCATAGTCTATCTTAATGTCTAATAAATCATTTATCGGCTTACCAAGTTTCATACACATCAGCCCAGCAGTTTCTACATTTCTATAATTTATAGTAAAGTGAAATTAACATGACTCAAATAACATTTGCAACAGATTGGAATTTCCTGTTACTTTCTAATGTTTGACCAAAAATAATTTTTTCTTACGTTCTCAAATAACCCACTATGATGACCTACTCTTAAATAACATTAGTCATAAGAGAAAGTCAATTTGATTATTACAGTTTTTTTTATTAAAATTCCATACTGAGTCAACTTTAGATGGTCAGCATTTTTGCTTATGCGATGCTATTTACTTCAGACTGATCACATTTTATTTGATTTAAAGTTTAATTCGATTTTGTTTATTATATTTTCCATAACAAAGTCTTTGTTTATAAGCAGTGATATCAATTACTTTGTAATCAATATTGTAGTCAACTGAAATTGTCTGATACCTTAAGTGCATGTTGATTAGGTATACTGATTCGGTTAAGTCCCTCCTTAATTCCTATACTGTTTTAATACCTATATTAACAAATTCCCCTGTTCCTGTTATTCATACTATGTCTTGTAATATTATTTCAATAGAGAAAAAAATAATCAAAATTCTATGGGTAGTTTTTAATAGGCACTTTCATTTTAAATCTGATATATCTTGTCAAGTATACAAAAAGACATTTTGTACCCAACATAGGTAATAAAAACTATGAAATATGAATTTGATATTTTTGGTTTTTATGGCATTCAAATTTATAAATTTATAACTATGAAATAAATAAATAAACGTCTTATCCATACAAAACTATCAACAAAATAAGCATTTGCAGCGGGACAAAGTTTGCGAGCACTATAGTTAGGCGTGAAAGCGTTACCAATACACTACTACCTTACTCAAATATTAAGTGCTATTTAATATTATGTTTGCCACTAGCTGATACTGTGGTTCTGTCTGTGTTTAATTACTTTAAGTGTTTTAATCGACTTTAAAAAAAGGAGGACGTTCTCAGAACTTTGACTGGGTGAATCGATTTTGATAGTCCTTTTTTCATTTGAAAGACGATGATTTAATTCTGAAAAGACGGCGGTGTTTATAATTACTTAGGTAGGTACTTCAAAATACCTACCTAATACCTTACTACCTTACTTACGTAGACGTAGTAGGTACAACGTTGTAGTCGTAGACGTAGTACAAATCAAAGGTAAAAAAAAGAAGAAAAAAAAAGTTTTAAAAGATAAATCCATATATTCGTATTATTGTATCACAGATAATACAATACTAGGAACTGTATCAAAACAAACACACACAATAAGATTATTAATATTAAAGATATCGACACAAGAACTCATCGAAGGGCTATCTATGTATTGCGAGAAGCGCGTCGCAACATTAATAACCGCCTTTATCTTACGGAATTGGAAATTGCCGATATATTATGGCTCTGATTTAGGGCTTTATATCGCCTATTCACGGTTACGTAAAATAATATTATATCTTACTAGGTTCTGTGGAAGAACCCGCGGGAAAATTTAAATAATTCTAGCTCATTTGTTTTCTGACAATACACTATGTTACTGTTAAGTTTCATTCAAATCCGTTTAGTAGTTTTTTCGTGCAAGAGTAACAAATGTACATCCATCCTCATAAACTTTTGCATTTATAATATTAGTAGGTTTCTGTTGTTACACCTAATATTTTAATAAACGTTTTTAATAGCAGTATTATTTGTTGATTCTAATTTTTCATATTCATTTATTCATTTTCTTCATTCTATTGGTCCTTTTTATAAAATAGATAAAATTGCTTTTAATCTAACATGGCTTAAAACTCTTAAAAGTAAGTCATCAAATGATATTAATAAAGTTAGACTTTATTACATTTTCCTTAAGACAACTTAAAGAGCATCTTTAAATGTCAGCATCTAGAAACCTGTCCTATAACTTATTCTTATTCTATTTATTCAAAAAAATCGCAATTGCGTCAAAAAGTCGCATCACGAATAGATACTTTATAAGCATTACATTTATTAAGCAATTTTTCCCTTCAACGATTTACTCTTAATGCCATGTTATAACGATAATGCAACGATACAGTATTGATGACTACCCTCCATTTTGTAAACGGTGTATAACCTAACAAAATACACACCAAAACCAACCCTATCTGAAGAAAAATAGAGTTCAAAATCGATTGTTTGTATTATCTAATAAAGTTACATTCGATACATTCCATATTTCGTCACTGAATTCTAATATGGACTTTATTCCACGAAAATAAAGCTTCTATTTTCCCGCCGCAAGATGGCGCTGGTTGCTTAGGGTGTTTGTAAAATTGATTATGTTTGACGTCTTTTGATCGTATTCCTTTGAAAAAACGCTTGAAGGATTGATTTTAATTTAATAGAAGGGATATAAGGTTGTATTGGAGGCTTTCGGCCGATTAGCCCCGCCGCTACACAAAGGGATTTTCTCTTTTATGAATTCATATTTATTGATTAGCGACATAATGGAGTGTCTGAGATGTAAAATTTTAGCCTTTTTATTTTTATGTGGGAGGGTTTTCTGTGTGTATAAAATTTGACAAGCTGTCAAAAGGACAATGGCTATATACTTGGGTTATACAATGCAATCATTACTGTAGTACTTAGGTATTATACTATTTGTTATGAAAGATGTTAATATAATAGATAATGTATAATAATACAATAGATAATGTATAGATAATGTTCCCGATTCTAATTAAAAGTAAATTACATGATACTGTTATTTATTTATTAATCGGTATTTCGAGAATATTCTTATTTTGTTGGTACATTTTGCTTAAAAATAACCACCTCATTTAGTCATGCTGTGCATGTAAGCGCGACTCAGGAATTTTTTTGATCGATTTTTCCTAATTTTAATTGGGAAATATTTAAGTAAGGTAACATGCCAAGTTTCATCAAAATCGTCGTTATAAACATACCTACTCTCATATGTAGAACAGATATACGTATAATATGTATTTCAAAGCATAATTTAACGTATCAAAGTTTATTGATTTGCTCTAAATATGTCATTACAATACAATTGATGTTGATTGTTGTTTCATATCATAAGTTAAGATTGATTTCTGTCTCTTCTATAAGGTTCCTTACAGGCATGACCTAAAAATCTAAACTGATGAGTTTGTTTGTATGTTTAAACACAATATTCTCAGGAACTAGGGAATATCGTCGTATAGTATATATTTCATAGCAAACATAATATTCATACCTATATTTAAATTTAAAGGAAATGATTAGAATAAACTATTTTTATTAAATTATTTTTTACTTGTTTACAGTATCAAAATGCCGCCAGCAAAGAACGCGAAACACAACACGTATTTGAGGTCATTCTCAATAAATAGTAAGTTATTAATTATTATTTTTTTACTTAGTGTTACCTAAGAATACGTTTTTTTTTTAATTTTGTTATAATAAAAGTTTTAAATTGCTTTCATAATATCATGATTGATTAAAATTTAAGTAATTATGTATAAGTTTTTTGAAGTGAAACTTCTTTATCGGGGTTGGAAAAAAATTTAGTGTAACATTTTTTCGTTACGCGTGACATTTTTCCGTTACGCGCCATCTTTTTCTTATCCCTACCACGCGTGATTTGACGTATTTCTGTAAATTTGCATAGAGTAAATTATTTTTTGAAAAAGAAGTTTCACTTCTTACGTGTGTACACTAGTACACGCACATATTTTTTTTTTCTATCACTGTGTATTAACTTTTATGGAACAAAAAGTGTCTATACTTTATGATCGAGATGTTTTTAATATGTTTACATAAAAATTATATTGAAGGACCTACCGATTCCCATAAGACTATTGTAATTACTCTATTTTTAAAATAGTTCGAGACTCGAGTATTACCATTGAAGTTAAAACATAAGTAATACACAAAAACGTTCCTCTTTCTAACTAAAACTTCAATCTTCCAGATGAACCCTCCTTAGCAGCAAGGGTCTACCACCCAGCAACCAATCTGATGCCTCCATCACCCCCCACTTCCCCCACGGGAGCAGCACCTGTCTTCACCTCCAAGCAGACCAGCTCCTGGAGCAGACAGAACAGCCAGAATGGAGGCAAATACTCTTGAGATGAGGACAAAATCTGGTCGGAATTGAAGACGCCTGTGGCTAAATGATATTTATTATTGAGTTTAAGGTCTGCAATGGCAGAGGAGGTGTACTCAAACTCAAACTTAAGTTGAGTTAGAACTCAAAACTGTTTTATGTTAATACAGTTTCAAATGTTTTTCTATACTTAGTCATAATTAATAAACTCAAAGTTAGGCTCAAAACTGTTTTATTTGTTGATAGTCATATATATAAATGTACCAATAAAAATATATTCTTAATCCTTTACACAGTTTTGGGCAAGATCCTAGTGTTAAGTAATCTTTATATATCTTCTTATAAAATTAAGTTTTGTATCGGAAAATACGGGTACGATAGCATTAAAAAAATGTATGAAAAAATTTAATTCATAAAAAAACATCTTGTATTTTTAAACATTCATGGGATTGTAAAAATTGTAAACTTTTGTTAAAATTTCAAATGGCGGAACGAATAAAATTGTACATAGATAGATTTATAAGTAAATATATTTAAATTGTAAATATTATCAAAATTAGTTGAGTATTTTTGTATCAATAAATAAATGTACCTACTATCGTCAATTGCCTAGCTTTGAAGTGAACTTTTTATAATTCACTAAATAAATGTGAGATATTTTTAGGAACAAATAAAAACATATTTAGAACTGTATTTGAATTGTATAAAAACTTTTTCTCGAAATATACAATGAGACATTAAAATATAATTTTATTTTTCCTTTTTACCTACCTTTTTACTTACCTAGGTATTACTTTTTTCATTCCCACTGCAGGGCCACGGGCCTCCTATGAGAGTTCAGGCCATGACCACCACGCTGGCCAAGTGCGGGTAGATGTCATATTATTATTTCGTCAAAAGTTGAACCAAATTTTTGAAGTGAAACTCCTTATGGCGCGTTGAGAGTAAAATTTCAACGTCGCGTCCGCGTCATGACAATACCGTCACGTCATGGAGTGAGTCGAGGATTTTGGTATCTTTGGATCTTGCCAAAGAAGTTTCACTTCTGACACGTGAGCTTGGAACACCCGCTCTTTTTTATAAAAGTTAATAATTATTAAATTTTGTTTTACGTCATTGGAAAATTTCTGATTTTCTATAAGCTTCTTACATTTATTTTTATACTTTGAAGTAATGTTGATTTAAGATTAGATACCTACCATTAAATGGATTTAACAGTGATAAGATAGTATTTCATATAATTGGTTATAATGAACTTATGATGAAAACCTTAGTTTATCTTCTTGACTAGTTATTCCCTGCGGTTTTGCTTACCATTCTCCATACAAAAATTCAACCAACTTTCAATTTAGTTTTCATTTTTAAAGTAGAGCTCTTCTTTTAAGGGTGCGTCTATCTATACATCGCAATTCATCCAAATCGATTCAGTGGTACTTTGGTACCGTACAAAATCAAATGAACAAATTTACCCCGGCAATTGTCGGAAAATGAAAATAAATCCCGACTTTGTGGACCACCATTTTTGTACGGCATCTGTGTCATACTATTTCAATATTAATCCGTTATTCCGCAACGCCGTACAAAAATCATGGAGACAAGGGGAAGAAATCTCTACCTGTACTTTCAAATTCTCATCTGCACTCAGGTGGACAGCTTACAAGTGACGGCATAGTGCTAAATCTTATTATTTTATGCTCTTACATCGTTCTAGATAGGTCACCTGGTGGTTTAAATGACCCATAACTTTTTCAACGTGGGCCTGTTATCTATACCTCATCAAAATAAATAATATCTTTATTACTCATCTTGCCATTCTATAAAATATAAATAGATTAAAACGATAAGATGTAAAACTATTTTTTAAAGATAAATAAAATCACTTGGTAGCTACTTAAACAATTATTCTGATCATAATCGTTATTTACCTAATTAATTTTAAATAAGATAGGTAAATACTTCCTGTCAAAATAATATCTCTTATTATCGTATATTTCGCATTACCTATCATTATCGGAAATAGGTGTAGAGAGGCTACCAACACAAAATATCTATTATCTTCTTATTAAATGTATTTTATATATAAAGTTTGAATGAATTATAATGAATTTAATTAGAATAAAATATTTAAGCACTTTGACGTTCAAAATATTATTATATTAAAATTTAAAATTATTATTATATAAAAAAAATTAGTTTAAAATTATATTTTATTTTCAGTAAATTGACATATTGAATTTAACTTAATGTAATGTTGTATTTTCCTGTTATTGAAGGTGCAGTAGACCATATTGTATTTAATTGTAAGCTATGTAAAATAGTATAGACTGTATCATATAAAAAAAAAATAGGATATTCAAAACCGGCACGCTAAACATAATTAGACGTCAATGAAAGATAATAATTCAAGTATTCATATTCAATAACTATCGTGGGCAAAAAAGGGACATCTGAACTAAATTGGCTTATTCTAGGCTTATTGGCCACATTTCGACTTACCACTTGCGCTACAAACCTATTGTATTGAACTGACTGTCAAATTCATATAATACCAGTTACCACAATTATTAACTAACTAGCTGCTCCGCGCGGTTTCACCCCCGTGATTCCTCTCCTGTTGATCGTAGCGCGATGATATATAGCCTATAGCCTTCCTCGATAAATGAGCTATCTAACACCGAAAGAATTTTTCAAAACGGACCAGTAGTTCCCGAGATTAGCGCGTTCAAACAAACAAACAGACTCTCTTATAATATTAGTATAGATAACCATGTCTAACGTTGATAATATGAATTTTCCTGCAGTCAGTTCAATTCACGGCGTAAACTGTCTGGAAATAAGAGGTCATATTATGGCCCCAGGCCATAATCCACCACGCTGGCCAAGTGCGAGTTGGCAGATGTCGTCGAACTATTTTATTATTGGACCGGTTTTAACACGATGTTTTCCTTCACCGATTATCTTTGTAGATTTTTGCATTCTGGATCTTCCCAATTTTTTATAGCATTTAGAGACTATTACCGCTGCTGGCTACATGTTTAATTTATAATGTAGTTATCTGTTACCTGTATTATCCCTGTATAAACAAATGACGAAATCTTATTTATTTTGGGATCACCAATTACTTAATTTTAATATCTATGATTGGTAGAAATAACCTAAGAACTACTGGACTATATATTTTGAGTAGGGGGAGTCCGGGAGACTTGAACCGCATTTTACTAAAAACTCTATAAAATCTGATCAGTGACCTGGAAGGCTTTAAGATCTTCACCATATGGAAGCCTTATTATCTGGCTAAGATTTTATACTATTCTGAAAATAAAAGTTGCAAGGAGAAGATAGTAAACTAAGTTGTAATAAAAAATGAGTTTTGATTCAAGTCTCCCCAACCAGTGGGACACTTGCCCATCAGGTGCGGGACACTTGCCCATACCTTTTTAGAGAGGGGAAATGACTCAAATAAAGCATATTATTCATTAGTTATGTATTATTTAGACACATATAACAATAACTAGATTATTCATAATCATCTTCTAAACAATTTAGTAAAAAAAAATTTCAGTTTTTTCTCCTAAACATTCGCTTCTTTTTATTAATTAAATACTCGTTTTGTAGATGTAGGTAAATCTACAAAACTAATTTAAAGACATTTCTTACTATTAATTAATATGTGCCTATTTGCCTATTTCTTCAATATTTTCCTCTTGGATGTTCACTTTGGAGGAATTTGGCGTAGCCGAATGCTAGTTGCATTGCTTGTTTTATGGTTAAACCATAGTGCATTTTACTGCAGGTCAATAATTAACGAACGAGCAATTTCTCTTTATTTACATTGAACATTCGGGAGCATTTGTATTGGCTCCCCTTGTCTTGCAAAGGTGTTAACTTTTGTTCACCTTACAGTTAATACCGTAAAGAGGTTTTGCCTATCCCATACATGATTGCAATTTGACGAATAGATTTGCCACTCTTTATTTCTCTGACTGCGCTTTCAATGTTAGACTTAGTACCTAAACGGTTTCCTGCGACGACTACCTTCCTTAGGCTTATTCTGAAATGGCATTTCCTTTCTAAAACAAAACAAAAGCTAACTTAAATAGTATAAAAACTGCAAAGGGAGAGTTAAACCATTGTTCAAGTCTCCCGACTGCAGACTGGTTCAACTCTCCGACACCCGACCCAAGGCCATATCTTGATTTTTTCCAACAAATCCACTATCAACTGGAGAACAACACTGAACGTACGACAAAATACGATGATCTAGTTATGCAATAACGTAGGTGTTTGATATATACCTTCATAAATGAATGCATAGCAATTAAAACAACAAAGCCAAAAAAAATCACTCCGCGACGATGAAACCACTTTTTCGGAACTCACGGTCGAACGCGTCTGTTATCACTCAAAATTGTGAGTTGCTTGTGATTGGCGGGTTACGCGCTTTCATTTGTTTGCCACTTGGCGTAATTTGGCACCTAATTTAAAAAGTTATTGAAAGTGGTTCAACTCTCCCACCTGGGCAAGTCTCCCGGATTCCCCCTAAAGTAAATTGTTTACTAATTAAATTGTAATGGGGCGTCAGCCGACAGTTTTGAAGATTTTTAAATCTGACACAACCGATTTTAATAGGATTTAAAATAATTAACAGCTTGTTTAAAAAATTGCATTACTGCTAATGCATTTAGGTACTATTATAATTTATATGGATGATAGACAAAGAGACGAGTCCTAAGCAACAGATAAAAAGTAAAAACATAAGTGTGGTTAATGTAATGTTAATAGCTAAGTGTAGGTAAGTTATCATATTATTATCATTTATCATCATCACTACATAGTATAAAACAAAGTCGCTTTCCCTGTCCCTATGTCCCTATGTCCCTTTGTACGCTTAAATCTTTGAAACTACGCAACGGATTTTGATGCGGTTTTTTTTAATAGATAGAGTGATTCAAGAGGAAGATTTATATGTATAATAACATCCATTAAATAGTGGAGAAATACTGTTATTTTTGAGGTTTCTAATGTGATGTCGTAAAAAATTACATTTTTTCCGCTTACATTGCAAACGCAGGCTGAACCCTACGAGTTTTATCAAAATAATGTACTAAGTATTATACACATTGAAAAGGTCTACAGAAAAGTCCGCGATGGTATATGTCTATCTCTTATGGATAACCCACAATAACTTTTTTTTGTCATTTACTTTTTACGACAAATAATGGCTAATTTTCGATGCGATTTTAATCAATACAGCATTAATCCTTAACCAATTAAATACCTTGAATACATTGTTCATTTAATATAGATCTATATGGCCCTTTACACCGTATGATTTAAGTGAATATTTTCCAAGATATTACAGATTTAAAAATTGCGGGACGTATCGTTTGCAGCGCTACAGGCCGGCCGCCCGGCTATCTATTTTATACCCGTGCGAAGCCGGAGCGGGCGACGCTATGTTTTTATCTGTGGTTTTTATATACAACGTTTTTCTGTAGTGTATTTAGTATCAGCATTGCACCCGTGCGAAGCCGGGGCGGGTCGCTAGTACTTAGATAAGTTATCAAATTATATCAAGCGGCAGCTCTTATCTATTACTAAAGTGTGGTATTGATAAATAAACAATTATTTTTTCATATTATAAATGCTTAGTTACGATATTTTTTGTTAAAAATCTATTTGAAGCTAGGTATATTATGTAAAGGCCTATTGCTATTATTCGCAGCGTCATGCGCAACCAATCTATTCAATTAGGAATTTTTTGTTATTTTTATCGTAAGGAGAAGGTTATGTGAAATAAAAAAGTAATCGAATTCTACAGAATTTAAGAAAACTATGAAAACGGGCCAGGATTTATAGACAGTGTGAAAACAAGGCTCCTCAGCTCCGGTGAGCTAAGAAAATACAGCCATCTAGCGGCCAAACAAAATATTATGTTACTTTTAAAATCAATAAATTTTCGTCGATAGGTAGCAAAGTCGATAAGTAGCCATTCAAAATGTATATGACTTTATTATGTCTTACTACATTGTTTTATTTGTGAATAAAGGAGAAAATAATATTAAAGAATATTATGATAATAATTTTCCAATCTATACTAATATTATAAAGAGGAAAAGTTTGTAAGTATGTATGTATGTATGTACGTATGGT
This sequence comes from Colias eurytheme, assembly GCA_907164685.1. Lineage (NCBI taxonomy): Eukaryota > Metazoa > Arthropoda > Insecta > Lepidoptera > Pieridae > Colias > Colias eurytheme. The sequence goes on along the minus strand of CAJQZN010041741.1, from coordinate 69,019 downwards.
TTTCACGCATAAACTACTGGACCGATTTCAAAAATTCTTTCACCATTAGAAAGCTGCATCTTTACTGAGCAACATAGGCTATATTGCATTTTCAAAAAAATTAGAGATCCTTACCAAAAATGCAATAATGTAACCCAAGGTGTAAAAAATTCTTCAATAAAACTTCTGTCATCGCGTGCGCTGCGGAATCTATTGAAGATAGAACAAAAAAATGTTCTACGGTATTATAGAATGGATCAATATCTACAAGAAAGTCCGCGATACCATATATTATGTCCATCTTCAGTAGTTATGTTACTACAACAACTTTTTTACGTTTTCAAAGTAAATAGAAGTGCCGACAGTAATCAAACCATGTTATCCATACACATATATTAATCCTTATCCCATTTAATGATGTTTTATTATAGACTGTTTCAATACCAGCAAAATACTTTTTAAATGAAAAGAATTGGATATTCCATTCAAAAGATATAACGAATTTTTAAAAGTGTCAATCTACAGAAAATAGTAGGTATACTACTGTTCGAGCAGGCCGTAGTGCGGGGGACACGGAGGAATTCTACCAATATGCGTCTTGACGGAACACAGTGGGGTTTTGGTCGGTAGGAATCCGACATAACCCACGGCCCCTCCCCCGGAGGCCGTGGGTATCTGTGAAAGATTTCCCCACTAAAACAAAAAAAAAAAAGGCCGTAGTGCGGGACGGGGTAAAGGTGATTTTCATGTGATTAAAAATTAAACCTATAGTCCGACCTATAGTAGACTTTTCACTGTAACGATATCGCTATCTATGCGGGTGAAACCGCAGGGCATTGCTAGTATGAAATAATTGTATAAACGTTGTGATTTTTTTGTTTCAGCGCCATCTAGGAGAAACTTACAAAACTACTTCAATGAATCAATACGCTACGTTTATTTATATTAGCGCCATCTATTGGACCAAATAAGAATGAATTAGAACAGATCTATGCACAATCGATGATGTTGTTTTAGTTATAGCAGAAAATTACAGATGTCGCTTTAATTAATAACTTAAGATTTGAATTATTTGGTTAATTCAAATAAATACAATTTCATTGATTTTGACTATAATAATTAAATTAGATTAACAAAAAAAAATTTATAAAAAAATACTTACGATAAAAACAATCAGTCATAGGATTATAAAAAGTATCACAAGGAATTATTAATCTATAGGTACTTAATATTATAAAGCTGAAGAGTTTGTTTGTTTGAACGCGCTAATATCGGGAACTATAACTGGTCCGATTTAAAAAATTCGGTGTTAGATAGCCCATTTATCGAGGAAGGCTATAGGCTATAATTATTATATATGTAAGTATATAATATCATCTCGCTAAGACCAACAGCACTGCGGGTAAAACCGCGGAGCACAGCTAGTAATTAATAGATAGATATATTTAGTAAAAAGAGGATTAATTAATTAAAAGAGCGACTAATTAACAACGAAAACATCCAAAACATTATCTATCACTTTAAAACATAAAAAAGCGTATCAATGTAAACTTTTTGTCACCACCTAAATCTGTCAAAAGTTTTTCGCCCGTAAATTTTCAACTTTTTATTTATCACCGTATCTGCGGAACCAATATTTTCTAAGAACCATTGTTCCGGAATTATCAGAGTCCAAAGATACTACATTTTAATTTAAAATTTGAAAACTTATAGATTTATTGCCGTTCAGCACTTTAATTAATCCATTTTTGCGAGATAGCAAGTTAATTTTGATTTTAATTATTTGGAGCGGATATTATCATCGCGTTTTGGTGGTTGAAATTTTAGTAACATTTACAATTATTTACTCGATAAATATATTTCGTTAGTCCTTTAATAATATCGAAACTAATTAATTATTTAAATAATTAAACACAGCACATAATATTGCGGGAGTTCGGTCTAACAGATTTCTTTTAACAAATATTTGTGAATTCGATTTTAGATTGTACGTGGGTACTTATATTTCGTCTTGGTATACCTGGAACTTCTGGATGAAATTTTATCTTAATAATATTCAATTATCTATGATTAGGGGACTCAATTTCTCCCCATTCCGGCCAAAGAAGCATTATATTGATATTTCACTTTGACCTTCTGTGGATGTTACCTTCTAAATTATAATATTACTAGATTTCCGCCCGCGGCTTCGCCCGCGTTTGCAAAGGAAAACCCGCATAGTTCCCGTTCCCGTGGGATTTCCGGGATAAAACCTATCCTATGTGTTAATCCAAGTTACCCTCTATATGTGTGCTAAATTTCATTGTAATCGGTTCAGTAGTTTTTACGTGAAAGAGTAACAAACATCCATACATCCATACATCCATACATCCATACATCCATACATCCGGATACATCCTTACAAACTTCCGCCTTTATAATAGTATTAAGATATATATATTATAGACTTTATACATAATAGCATTTTTTATGTTTTTGTAGTAAAACTTCTTTAGGTGCGTTGAGAGTAATAGTTCAAGCTCGCGTAATGGAAATACCGTCACGTTATGGAGTAAGGCGACGATTTTGGTAGGTATCTTTTAATCTTGCTAAAGAAGTTTCACTTCTGATACGTATGCTCTGCACCCATGTTCTTTTTTATAATAATTTAATTATTGAAATATCTTCTTTTATAGTTGCAACAGTAGCGTCATTATTTTTCAATTAATCACAAACGTGGACAACGCTAGGCGCCGAGGCTTGTATGCGATAGGTCGCAATAAATAGTAATTAAGTGTGGGTAGACCATTCATTTGACGTGACATTATTGCTCGGTCAATTCTAATATCTATTGTTATAACTGGGATGGTTGGTTACGAAGAAAAACGTTGGGCCAATCTTATAATTTAATACACAGTGGCACGTGATAATTTATTTCTTGATTTTTCTCCATCTATAGTCTGTTCCCTTGTCGCCCGCGTGGTTTAGTATATTTTTATGCTAAAGAGATGTTTCACTGTAGTAATTAGTAGCCTGTATCACTCTCTAGCTTCCGAACTATCTCACTGTGCTATCTCCAGCCTCGTAAAATCGCTCCGTGACAACCTGAAAGAAAGATAAAGGGAATAATACAATTTTGAATTTAAAAAAATAGTAAGAGCGTAATGTTATAAAGATATATAAGATATATACAGAGACAGAGAAAACAATAGTAACACGCTAAAAACAAGACTTTTGTACTTTCTGTGACTTTGAATTGACTATCATGACAATTCAAAAGCGCTTCTAATAAATAGTTGAGTGTTTGTTGTTAGTTTTTATTCTACCTGTATAACAAAATGTGTCTAAATTTCTTATTCATTTATTTTTATTAAATTCATCCAAATGAAAACTTTCATAACCAACCGACACCGTCATGTCAATAAAATCACACACACAAGGCATGATTCTGATGCATTTTCTATTGTTAGCGGCGCCTGATCATCTAACCATCGTCTAAATATAGTCGTGAGTTAACAAGCACTTACTATCTGGGACAATCGATGTTTATCAATTGGTTAAACGTCGTTTTGTATTTGTTTCCGCTGATCCTTCATATAAATAGAAAAGGTCATAATATTTTGTATGTAAGTTTGTAAGAATGGCGAAAACCACTGAACGGATTTTGATGATACTTGTGATGTTGGTTATGTACCAGCACAACACTTATGCTATAGAATTACTACTGGCTCTTGCTCGTGGGTTAGACTCAAGATTAATCCATCAGTCCTCGGAATCACAGACACAATAGAAAATCTATTGTGTCGCGCCCCGATCGGGCCTTACGGTGGTCAATGGGTTAAACCGCGGGATTAATTTGGATGAAATTTGGAATAAAAATAGATGGCATTTTTCAAAAAATAACTAGGAAGGTTGTCGGTGGTCCGCATGTGTGATTGCTATTATTATTCATTAAACTTGATGTACCTACAAAATGAATGTATAGATTGGTACTTCTTTTATTCTTGTCACTGTGCAAAAAAGACAAAGATCTATCTTTAGGCCAAATCAGCTGTTTTAACGTGAAGGCATGAACATCTTAATACTATTAAAAAGGCGAAAGTTTGTAAGGATGTATGGATGTATGGATGTTTGTTACTCTTTCACATAAAAACTACTGAACCGATTACAATGAAATTTAGCACACACATAGAGGGTAACTTGGATTAACACATAGGATAGGTTTTATCCCGGAAATCCCACGGGAACGGGAACTATGCGGGTTTTCCTTTGAAAACGCGGGCGAAGCCGCGGGCGGAAATCTAGTACTTTTATAAACTCTACCTACAGTCTACACAATATTATACTAGAAATAGCAGTAAGATTAGGAAGATAATAGAATATAGTTTGTACAGCATTTTGTATAAAAATCGTCTAAGTATTTGCAATTAAATTTATCTGAAACGGTTTGATCAATTTTGATGAAATGTTTTGTGTATCTACAGACACTTCTGTAAATATTGGTCCCAACGAGAGTCGAATATCGTAAAGTCTGTTTTTATTTCCAATATTCTGATGAAATTCATCAGCATGCTTATGGTGAAACAATTTTCAAAATATCTAGATAAAAAAACATCCTTTACAGATAAACAAATGGTAAAAATATTTTTTTTTGAAGAATAGACAAAAACGACCACGAGGCGTGATTCAAACCCGGGTCTTTCGCCTTTAAAAAATGATAATTATAATGCACTAGTTGCTCCGCGCGGTTTCACCCCTTTGGCTCCACTCCTGTTGGTCGTAGCGTGATGATACGTAGCCTATAACCTTCCTCAATAAATGGGCTATCTAACAGCGAAAGAATTTTTCAAATCGGACCAGTAGTTCCTGAGATTAGCGCGTTCAAACAAACAAACTCTTCAACTTTATAATATTGGCACAGTATAAAATATATTATCTTCATATTAGTATAGAAGATTTGAATGCCCTAAAACTAAAATATCAAATGGTGAAAAAAGAGCGTGTGTGCTGAGCACACGTATCAGAAGTGAAACTTCTCTGGCAAGATTCAAAAATACCAAAAGTGATGATGCGTCTTCAACTATTTTCTTTGCAAAATTCATTCAAATCGCTACAATCAATTATAATAAACTAAATTCACATAGATCATGTGACATCAGACTATTTGAAACAAATTGAGTGTAATCGAATTATTTGCTTATCAATTTGTTTGGTGATTCATATCTCTGGACCAGAATATATTATGAAGAACTATTCTCGTATCATTCGATATAATTTTATTTAAACTTTTAGGGAAGAATAGGAATCTTTTCTATAATGTTTAATTTGTATTTCATAAGTTAAAAATCATTTAAAATATTTTTTTTTATAAGTATTGACTGCTCGTTCCAATACGTAATACATATTCGTAAAATGATTAGTTATTTCATATTAGGTAATTAGTTAGATATTATAATAATGATAGACTCATTATGACCAATCAAAGATTTGTTTAATAGTTAATTCATATTATAACAGAGTGTACCAATAATTACAGTATTAAGAAAATACGTGTGGCACTCGAGGACTGCCGCGGTAAAGCTATTGCATAGCATCGCATCGCTGTGCCGGTTGGAGTGGGGGGTATTAGGTTTTTCGTTACGGAATTTTTACATTCGGTCGCCGCGCTCAAATTCTAGAGATAAAAGCTATGCAATAGCTTTATAATAAATTTATGGGTTCTACTGTAAAAAATATGTTTTGCTGCAAAATATCGCATACGACACTTTGATTCAGTTTATTTCGATTGCTATAAACAACCAAGGCGCCTATTTTAAATGAATGTGTGAAGACAATACTCTAAATATAGGTTAAATAGGTCAAGTATTTTGAGAATACAATGTTATAGTAGTTTGCAATTATTTATCGCATACCTTGAAAATAGTAGATTAAATTATAAATATAATTTTTTAAATATAGTAGAATAGTGTTGCGATTTTTTTTATTTTCGATAAAAAATTATCATCTTTAACTTTATTAAATAAATAAAAATATTTATATTATATTGTAATATTAATAATTAATATGATAAACGGAAAAAAAAGCAAAAAGATATGCCCCGGGTGAGGATCGAACTCACGACCTTAAGATTATGAGACTTACGCGCTGCCTACTGCGCCACCGAGGCCTTGCAAAACGAGGTGAAAATTAGCTTCATTATGTAATAAAAAGGTAAAAGATATCAATAAAGTTATTGATATGAAAAAATATTGTTTTTGTAGATATTCTTAATTTTTTTCATCGTCAGTTATTTATTGTTAAATCTAGTTTTTTGTAGATATCCATAAAATTAAAAAAGTGTGAATTGCAGAAAAATGGATTTTCCGCCATACCGTCCCATACCCTATGGCAGCAAAAACAAAAAGCGCAAAAGCATGTGCGCGACCGCAACTATTGGCGAGCGAGTGCAATTGACAGCCCCGCTCAATTTATAGCCCGTACTGTCTGCCGTGGGTCAGTGCTATAGAGAACTAGATGTACTAAAGGCATAATAATTAATAGAAATAGAAATAGAAATAGAAAGTGTTTTATTTGCCACCAATTACAAAAATATAAATCTTAATAATCTAACACAAAACAGGAAAAAAAAAAATATACATAAATAGCAATGGTGGCAAAAAGGACTCCCCGTCAGCAAAGCAGCAACCATTAATTAAAATGTATCGCTGCACTGATTTTCAGAGGAGACCACGTGACTGTACAGATGCAATGATTCAGTACTAAATGATACATATAATTATGACAGTGTGTTTATGTAGCATAGGTCTCTACCTATATTATATTATATTGTCTCTACAATATAATATAATATGTGCACCTTAATTTTATTTTGCGACCAGCTGTGGGAGAGTGATAGATATTATATAAATAGATACTATATAATTTGATAATATAAATAGATAACACATTATAATTAAATACACGATAAAATACGTTGAAATGATCAATGGCTCAAATATGTGGCGACAGGCCGAACTCCTATCGGCAATTGCTTCTGATGCTGGAGTAACAAAAACCTCAGACGTTTTTTAAAACATGGCACTGAAGAAAGATTTCGTAAAGGGGGAGGTAAATTATTCCAGCACTTTGAAGCAGCATAACGGAAACTACCACGAAACGACGATGAAAAATGTTGCGACAGCTTAATACTTCTGGAATTAGCGAACCTAGTATTATAATCATTTTTTGCCCAGTCAAGTTTATTATGCAAGTACGCAGGTTTACCGTTCTTAACAACACCGAACAAAAGTACGCTAAAATGTAGTTCTCTCCTGAAAGTCATAAATAGCGAGTTGGATTTGCTAAGAAATGGAGAGATATGCGCTCTTCGAGGGATACAATAGCAGAAACGCGCACAAGCATTATGGACTCTCCTAATTACGCGCTCGGTTCTTGCCAATAATCTTGTCCCATAGAGTGCATCTGCATAATTAAATTTTGACAAGATCAAAGCTTCACAAAGCCTCACACGTAAATCTTCACTTAGATAATCACGTACTTGATACAGAACTTTAAGCCTGTAAAAACAGTTCCTAGCTATTTCGTGAATGTGGTCCTCAAAACGCATACCATCATCCAGTATGACTCCTAAGTTACGCGTCGTCACAACGTACGTAATAATAAACTGTCTGTACTTACTTCTTTAAGACCTTCAATTTATAGTCCATACTGTCTGCTGTGGGTCAATGCTATAGAGTACTAGATGTACTAAAGGCATAATAATTAATAATAAACTGTCTGTACTTACCTATAAGACCTTCAATTTATAGTCCTATACTGTCTGCCGTGGGTCAGTGTGTAGAGTACTAGATGTGCTAAATAACTACTATACTAATGAAACTATGCAAGTAATAATAAATAATAGACTCTGTGGAAGTGTGTTTTATTTGTCTTTCTTTCACGTCGTGACGGAGATGTGGATTTTTGTGTCTGGAGATAAATGGCAGATGATACTTTTAACGCGGTGAAACATTTCTTTCCTAAAGGAATTTCGTTAATTGTATACTAAATGTGACTAAATCTTCTCATCAAAGCTTTGTAAATTCTTTTACCACTTGAAATCTACAATATATTTTTATGAAATACGCTCAATCGAGTACTATAAGAGACAATATGCATTTATAGTAATTTTAACATAGTATTATTGCGAAAGATTGTAGAATAATAACGTGGAGGGAATCTGCAGAAACCAATAAAAACGTTCTTCAATAGATAGTTAAAAAGATACTGTATTTCACATTCAAACCCTATATCAATGCAATAAATTAAACCACATCTAGTAGCTCTACATCTATCGGTGGGCAGTATTTAATTAATTCCCACATTGGAATAGTGTGAATTTTGACTGTAACTGAAGCCGATGGTTATTTGTTTTGTTGTTTTGTATTAACGCACAGCAGGTTACCCCACTATACCGATATAAATATAGTAGTAGAACGTTGTTTATTAAGGGCTGATTTTTCAATCCTTGGTTTAAACTTATTCATCGAATAATGTATAAAACTATCATTTTAAAAACGTATTCTAATTGCCTGTATTTGACAGTTTACGTGACATTTTAATATTATCGTGTAATACTTTATTGGCCCTAAGGGGTTTAAAAATAGATTTGGACCTAAGTTGTACCAAGTAAAATTCGATGAAGACTTTCTTGAAGAGCTTCGTTACAAATTCTATGATCTTTAAAAATAAAATATTACAGCTGTAGGTACCTTATATTAACAGAGGAATTATAATAATTGATTAGGAAAGCTATGCTACTTGGTAAATAATAATAATAATTAATTTATTCAAGTAACCAGGACTCATTTTGTTAGTAACAATTAATAACTTAAAAATTATGTTAGTAAAATAATGAAGATATTATGTAGATTTCATAATGGTAAAATAATTTTCAAAATTGGTCGAGCAGTTTTTCAGTTGAACCGTAACTAACAGATATCCACATTTTTGTCTTTCGTTGATCTGAAATAATAATTAATTTACTATGAAACGTGTATAATTAGTAAATACTTAAAACACATGAGAAACTAACTCAATATTCATACAGTTTGTAATAAATACGTCTTACTCTATGATAATATGAGTTCATTATTTTTCAGATATATTATAATACCTACCTCCGCTGTACTTATTTATTGTTTTTCACACAATCTGTTGGTTGCCTGGAAGAGATTACTTGTTGGTAATAAGGCCGCCTTCTGTGTTGTATGTCCTAGCTTAAGTTTTTATTATACATATATTGCAGCACAATAAAGTGTTTAAAATAAAATAAAAATAAATAATATAATCAAATTCAAAACTTTCATGAAATAAACTTAATTTTATGAATTGTCAAATCTAATTAGATAAAATAGTGATGCCGTTTACTTTCATTATCCTTAGTTAAGCATTCATCAATCCAATACGTAGTTACAATTAAAAAATATTTTCCACAAATATCGAATCTCAATGAAGACGATTGCTCATTGGATATTTATTTTTAATTAGGAAAAAAGCGTTCTTGCCTCGGGAGATAATTATTTTTTCGCTTATCTAGGGATGATTTATACCTTCCCGGATCAGTTTTTTTGGCTTTTTTCAATTATAAATTGCCTTGGGGTGTATAAATTTGATTATTTCATTAATCAATTTTAATCTAATTAATGTTTCTTTGGTTATCATAAAAATTTGCGGCTTGAGATATTTTGAAACGTGCTATAATATATCATAATACTAGCTGTGCTCCGCGGTTTTACCCGCAGTGCTCCGCTCCTGTTGGTCTTAGCGAGATGATATTATAATATAGCCTATAGCATTCCTCGATGAATGGGCTATCTAGCACCGAAAGAATTTTTCAAATCGGACCAGAAGTTCCTGAGATTAGCGCGTTCAAACAAACTCTTCATATAATATTAGTATAGATTATAATTTATAACAGACTAGATTTCCGCCCGTGGCTACACCCGCGTTTTCAAAGGAAAACCCACATAGTTCCCAGTTAGGTATGTGTTAATCCAAGTTACCCTCTATATGTGTGCTAAATTTCATTGTAATCGGTTCAGTAGTTTTTACGTGAAAGAGTAACAAACATCCATACAAACCGCCCCGGCTTCGCACGGGTGCAATGCTGATACTAAATACACTACAGAAAAACTGTGAACGTTGTATAATATAAAAACATAGCGACCCGCTCCGGCTTCGCACGGGTATAAAATAGATAGCCGGGCGGCCGGCCGATACCGCCGCGCAAACGCTACGTCCCGCAATTTTTAAATCTGTAATATCTTCGAAAATATTCACTTAAATCATACGGTGTAAAGGGCCATATAGATCTATATTAAATGAACAATGTATTCAAGGTATTTAATTTGTTAAGGATTAATGCTGTATTGGTTAAAATCGCATCGAAAATTTGCCATTATTTGTCGTAAAAAGTAAATGACAAAAAAAAGTTATTGTGGGTTATCCATAAGAGATAGACATATACCATCGCGGACTTTTCTGTAGATCTTTTCAATGTGTATAATACTTAGTACATTATTTTGATAAAACTCGTAGGATTTAGCCTGCGTTTGCAATGTAAGCGGAGAAAATGTAATTTTTTACGACATCACATTAGAAATCTCAAAAATAACAGTACTTCTCCACTATTTAATGGATGTTATTATACATATAAACCTTCCTCTTGAATCACTCTATCTATTAAAAAAAACCGCATCAAAATCCGTTGCGTAGTTTCAAAGATTTAAGCGTACAAAGGGACATAGGGACATAGGGACAGGGAAAGCGACTTTGTTTTATACTATGTAGTGATTAAGATTTATCCATATTATCTATCTACTAATAACACACAATATTTTAACACTAAACAGAAGATTTTACCTTATTTTTTAATTCTAACCCCGGTTGTTTCCAGATAGTACCTACTTGCGACAAGCGGGCGAAGCCGCGGGCGGAAGCTAGTAAACTTATAAACCTAATAATAAGAAAATTTTATTTGAATTTCCAATCACATTACAATATATAAAGTTTCGACGTAAGTATCGAATCGAATCGATATAATATTTTATGTAAACGGATTAATTAATTGTTATCAGTATATTTTATCAAATAGTACCTATGTATGCATTGCTGAAAAAATACATACTATGTAGAAAATAAAGTAACAACATCCTCATAATATCTGTAAAAACTATTCTAAATACTAATAAAAATGCATAGAAATGTAATTTATACGTTACCGTAGATGCTGTTCCCTCAAAACCCCGCTAAAATCGAGGGAGACCGGGTGTATTAACTAGTCAAGCCATCAGATATGAATCTTTAATTTTCCAAATTTATTAAAACGCTAAGCGAACTCCACGTTCAAACAGCAATATTTTTAACGACGGAGGTTAGTTATAGTGACGTGCTACTGGTTGTATTTTATCGATACTTTTATTTTTCAGTGAACATAGTAAATACAGAGTAAATAAAAAATGTTACGATACATACTCTTGTTGACTAAAACAACACACACAACTAGGGAATGCAATCCCGACTCGAGATTGCAAATTCGGGATCCCGCGGGATTAGAAATATCAATCCCGTGGGATCCCGGAATTTTCGGGATCCCGTCTAATTTAAAAAAAATGTTGAGTTCAGATGACTGAAAAAGCTAATAACTGCTTGTTTGTGATTTGTAAGGTTAACTCAAATAACATATTACTCGAAAGAAAATAAAAACCTTTATTCTTTAATCTTACCAACTAAATAATAATCAGGTTGTAAAGAAATTAACGAAGATAAATTAGGTAATCAAAACAATAAGCTTATTTCAAGGAAATTAGGAAAAAAAGTGATTTTGAAAATGTTAAATGACTCCTTAAAAAACAAAGGGTATTAATAGTTTCATCTGCTAAACGGCATCTAATGTCCGTTGCAATGAACCCCGCTGTTGAGAATGCCCTCTCCGACTCAACGCTGGTTGGCAACAGCGCGGCGTGGCGATTCGCCACTGGCGAAGCAATTATACAGGGTGTAATCGTTAAGTGTGCACAGGCGATTATTCCGTAACTATTGCAGATTTCAAAAAACTTTAAACTGATATCGAAAGCCCTTTACCTAACGAGTAAAATGACATTATTAACTTTTTATAAATAAAACGAGAAATATCCAAAAATGTCACTTGAAACGTCATATGAAAGGTTTTGCTTTTTTATTTGATTTTGTGCTTTAATTACTTCGCTAATTTTAATGAAAGTTCATTCAGAAACTGTAAATAGAGCTCGATGTGGAATACAATGGTATTCCATATCGAGGATGCCATTTCGAACATTTGCTTTGAATACAACATGTATGGGAAATCAAATGTATGGGAGCGTTTCATGTAACATTTTTGGATATTTCTCGTTTTACTTTAAAAAAGTTCTTATTGTCATTTTACTCATTAGGTATAGTACTTTCAATATCAGTTTAAAGTTTTTTGATATCTAGGTATAATAGTTATGGAATAATCGCCTGTGCACACTTAACGATTACACCCTGTATGCAAACTGCAAAAATCGCCCCCTTGTTCCTCCACACTCAAACAAATCCATTTCTTTTTTAATGGTAGATTCTAATTTGTCTAAGCTCGTGGACGTGGATATACGTGCAAAAGGACTTTTAGAAGCCGCTTGCGCCCCGAGTGGTTGTGTGTTGCGTCGCTGACCACTGCCGCCCAATCCCGTCAATCTCGAACGGGATCTCGTCATATAATGCGTCGGGATTGATCCCGAAAAATTACACGAGATCTCGCGAGATCGGGATCCCGCGGGATCGGGATTGCATTCCCTACACACAACATTAACACTAGTTAATTTCTATTTCGCCAGCAATCATATAGATTTTTGGAATTGATACTTTTTAGCCTTGATCATAATTAGAAAGGAGCATTTTAACCATTATAACAAGAATGATTATATGGCTAATTCTAAAAATCAGCGCCTATTCATAGCCAAGATACAGTTATTCTGCTATCATTGTATCAAATGGCATATTAAGAATGTACTGAACATTCTTAATAGACCAAATAAATAGCAAATGATCAATAACAAAAATCATTGACACGCTATTACGATTATGTCATACAAATGCGATGAAAAAAACGTTGAATGAACGATGAAGTCAGAAATTGATTGGTCGCAGTAAATCAATGAGTGTGATGACATGATCGCGAAGCAATGTGACCAATGCACAACACGGTGCGATACAATCAGTATCTATTTGCCTCGTTTACACTAATCGACTAGTTGTGTTCATTGATTTTGAGTGTTCGTAGTGCAAATTTGCAGAGAATTTTAATGTTACTGCAAGGTAGAGATGGAGTTAGTAATGGATTAAATAACCATTTTATAGATCAACTAGTAAAATGAAAATTACGTTAAAATGAGTGATTTAAACATGCTTTTACATCTACTTCATGTTAACAGTCAGTTGAAATAATTTATGTAATAAAATAATATTCATGCCACGAAATAGCTATGATGAATGGAAGCATAATAACATTCATACCGACAATTTGAAAACAAGCAATAAAACAATCATTTGATTTAAACACCACTTTAAATGCTAAAAAATAATCTTCAAATAAATAGAATAGTCACCTAGTGTAGACTTACCATACTCTGTCAATCGATATGACATCACCACTTGATTGTTCAGTAAACTTGTCCCATATTGTTATCATTCAATTATTCGATATTGATGTCAAATTGATTGTGGACCCCGCGATTCTGGGGTCAGCGTTTATTAACGTCACCTATCAAAATATGTTTCAGGAATTTGGCCGTGTATCTCATTATAGTATCTCATGATAAAACATTTCTTATATCGTTATAATATTAAAGTTGAATTATTCTTTCAAGATTCTACAAAATCGACAATGGTTTTACATAGAGCTCAAGTTATAAAAATAGAGTTTTTAAATTGTATATTTCTCTCGTCATAAAATACTTATAGTGTTACAACAACACGATTGTTATGACACATTCGTTTGTATAATAAAACCAAACTCATAAAGTTTACAAATATTATCATAAGTTTCAAAAATTATCGATAACGATAATATTCACCAGCACATCCCTAACCCGGTACGCGATAGGAAATTAAAATTTTCCTCTTCATTTAAAAGAAGCACTGCCCGGGGCTAACTCCTTAATGCACATCTATATCTGTATATATTTATATTTTATACATTGTGTATATGAAAAATGCGATCAACTTTCATACTACCTTCATTTGAGTTTATTTACATGTGCTAATGATTTGAAACCATGCATGTTTAAGAAACACAAAATTATTTCGTGTAGTAAAAGAAATTCATGTTATTTACATCAATTTAAATCAACTTTGAATGCATTTCAATGAACTTTGGATTGTTTGATTTGTCTATGTTTGCATAACATATCCAATATTTTAATCTTAAGGCTGCAGTCTAGCAAAATTGCGTTTTCAACAAGTTATTTGAC
>CAJQZN010041741.1:42384-54151 GCA_907164685.1 Colias eurytheme | reverse complement strand
ATTTATTCGAGTTGGTTGAAGACCAATGAGTATTAATCCTTTAAAAAAATTTTTTTTTAAATTTTGATAATTCTTTAAATATTAAAAAAATATTTAAAATAATTAGGAAAAATCCTAGCGAATTTCTTTAGTCGCGCTCCTTGGGCCGGAGCGTTCTGACGTGTGCTCTACGCTCGATTTTCCTTCATACCGAAGTGAAAGTTGCTCTACTTCATTAAATTTAATATTTTTGTTAATTGATTATTTTTATCTTAGTTTTGTGCAAATATTAGTATTTTTAAACATTTGATTTCGATATGGAAAAAAAACGAAAAAAAATACGCGTGTAACTACTAGAAAAAGAAATTATCTTCGAACATAAAGTTAATGAAACCAAATAGATTGCAAAGGTGATTGGCAACAATTTCTTTATTTTACGGGGTGTCAGTAAAGGGATGTATATTTCTTTAAAACTAAAGTAAGCTCATAAATTTTCTTATAATATAATTTTTTTGAAGTTCCAAAAATGTTTATTTTACGTTTGAGAAATACGAAATATAATATAAACTTGTATTGAGAACTTGAACTTCCCAAGTTCATCCGGGGAAATCCCCATACGGGGAAAATGATTTGTTTACTCCAAAATTGATCCGAGGTGTTTTAATTTTTTCTTCTAGTCATTTTCAACGTAGCGGCATGTTGTTTGATTATTAATTTTGTAACTTAAATACAGAATGTTGGTTTTATATTCTGATCTTACAGACGCGCTGACAAATTTAGTCCGCCATTTCTAGTTTAGTCTACCAACTCTAAGTACCAATATTAAAATGAATGGATTATCATCACATCATCAAAACTCAGTGGAAGATCACAATAACATAGAAAATTCAGTGGGTATTGAGAACTAAACAAACAGAAGTAACAGAGACGCGAAGAATAAAAAAAGAGGACGAAAACGATAATCCGTTGATGCTTTCCCTTTTCGACGTATTGTTAGGGTACATCACCAATCTGCAAAAAACAAAACTGATGATTCCCAATTGCTGATTAAAAATGAAAAACAAATAATCAACAACAGTGGTGAAAATATGCTGATCACAATGAAACATCCTTCAGTGGTAGCAGATTTACTCATTTAAAATGTATCGGTGAACAGCGTAAAGGAGAGGAGGACAGAAAAACATTATGAATGTGGATGGTGGATTGTATACAGGGTGTAATCGATAAGTATGTGCAGGCGATTATGACGTTATTATTGCAGGTATCAAAAAACTTAAAACTGATATCGAAATTACTTTACCTAATGAGCAAAATGACAATAATAACTTTTTAAAACGAGAAATATCTAAAAAATTTACTTTATACACTCCCATATCAAAAAGGGAAAATGGGACTAGTAGAAGTTAAATGTCTAATTCCGGCAAAAGACATGAATGCGGAAGATGCGGTTAAAAAAAAATTTAATATTTGAAATACAATGCAAAAAATAACACTTTTGTCATAGATAAGAATCATGACTATTTTTTCCAAATTCAGGGACAACTAAACGTTGCAGAAGCAGAAGTCTGCTTATTTGCTGTTTGGACTGGAGTGAATCATTCGTTAAAAATAGAATATATAAAAAAGTATGTAACGTTTAGGCAAAATAAAATGATGGACCTTTATCAAGATTTTATATAAATTGCCTACTGTCAGAATTGATTGATTCGAGACTTCAGCATTCGATGCCCATCAAGGACCCATCCTATATCATTCAAGCGATTGAAAAAAAAGAGATAAATCCAGTGCAACCGATAAAGCATCAGAATGCTAGCAAAAGATTTATTAGGTTTATAAATATAAATCTATATATTATACATAATATTATAATAAATCTGTAGAAGACGCGAAGACTGACATCCGCGCGGACGGAGTCGCGGGCGGAAGCTAGTCAGATATAAATATCTTTTGTTTTCATTTGCGTATTTTTCTATTTTATAATTTTTTAACACAAACATTACATTTTTTTTATTATATACAAAATTTGTTTATCCGTTTTATTAGTTAAACTGAACAACTTTCACTAAGAAACTTAGGTCGAAAAAAATGTACCTATAGTGTTATGCATTTTGTATGGAAAGCTTATTTTTTTTTATATTTCGTCCAAATTTCTTTGTAAAAGTTGATCAGTTATATAAACATGAAGTTGAAGATATCAATAGAAAGTATTCGCAAATTTTGTGTACTGATAAAAAAATCACCCGGTGTAATTTTCACGAAAATTGTTTCAAATTGTCATTTTTGGTACTTATTACGAATATTAAATTATACGAATGATTTAATTTTTAAAAATTAAGTGGAGCAACTTTCCCTTAGTACATTTGTATTATTTACGTATAGGATGACAGGATGCATTTGTTTGCACTACTAGACCAAGCCCTTAATACTATTATTAAGGCGAAAGTTTGTATGGATGTTTGTTACTCTTTCACGTAAAAACTACTGAACCGATTACAATGAAATTTAGCACACATATAGAGGGTAACTTGGATTAACACATAGGATAGGTTTTATCCCGGAAATCCCACGGGAACGGGAACTATGTGGGTTTTCCTTTGAAAACGCGGGCGTAGCCGCGGGCGGAAATCTAGTCTGTTATAAATTATAATCTATACTAATATTATATGAAGAGTTTGTTTGTTTGAACGCGCTAATCTCGGGAACTTCTGGTCCGATTTGAAAAATTCTTTCGGTGCTAGATAGCCCATTCATCGAGGAATGCTATAGGCTATATAATCTCGCTAAGACCAACAGTAGCGGAGCACTGCGGGTAAAACAGCGGAGGACAGCTAGTAAATTATAAAAGCTTATAAAATCAACCAATGGCTACCGAGGCAAGTGTTGAAACTTGAATAGCTTGAGATTTATACTGTACTAGCTTTCCGCAAGCGGCTTCGCCCGCTTTGTCTAAAACATAATAAATTATATACTAAAACCTTCCTCTTGAATCACTCTATCTATTAAAAAAACGCATCAAAATCCGTTGCGTAGTTTTAAAGATTTAAGCATACACAGGGACATAGGGACAGAGAAAGCCACTTTGTTTTATACTATGTGGTGATGATAATACTCTGCTTTTCTGATATTTTTTTAATTGTTATCGAAATTAAACGATTTATGATGTATTGCAAATATATATTATTATGTAAGTACATATAAATAATTAAGGTCTCTACATCACAAATTGTTGATAAATTGCAATATGAAGCTTTGCCGGCAATAACAATTAACTTAGTTTATTATAAAATCTCACAAAGGAGATATCACAGATTATAATATTGTGAAAGATTTAAAACTTATTTTCGCAATTGTCAGTAAAGCATTATTCCTAAATTTCTAGCTCATAGCCATTATTTAACTCAAGGGTCATATCTACAAGAATTCCGTTCAAAAATCCTTTTTTTAAATCCACATGATCAAATGCGAATTTCTTTAAAAATACCTACGTTAATAAGGTTCAAAGGCGGATATTACTTACTCTATTTTCATCATATTTTCTGCTTTGACTAAAGTTTTCGTGTGTGTAATTGATTTTGTTGTTTCGTTTTGGAGTTCTTTGCGGCTAATTTAAAAGTCAGGATATTAAAATATTAAGAAATCTCCTGTGAGAGCTTTTTCGTTAAGAATAAGGGCTGTGATGGTTGTTTTTCATAAAGTTTGTTAAGAACAGTGCGAATAATAATCGTCTTTGGTTTGTACTTTTTGTGTGTTTGATAGAAATAGAATCAGACACGAAATCTATGCTTTTATTATTTTTTTTTCAAACTCAAACTCAAACATTTATTTATTCACGACTTTTTATAAATGCACTTTTGAATCGTCGTAACATTTTTTACCGATTCGGAAAGCAGTATCTATGTAGAAGAATCGGCAAGAAACTCCATAGTTGCTCTTTTAAAATCATGTCAATATTACAATTTAATTTTACATAATATTTAACTACATAATATATGCCAAAGAAAGAATTTCTAACTTGTGTATATAATAATCTATTTAATTTCATCATTACCTATATCTATATCTAATTATAACAATGGAGACTAAACATACGATCTAAAACATAATTTATCAGTTCCCGTCGAACATCAGAACTCAGCAGTGATAAATTTTGTAGTGAGAGAGACAAAAAAATCAATAAATTTAAAAGTGTGTGTTTTTATTGAATTATTTACTTCCCGGTTTAAAAGTAAGTATTTGTTTTTGTTATATTTAAACATTAACATTAATTTAAATAAATAAGTAAAACACAATCGACTCTTAAATCCAAATTTACCTATCTTTCTATTAATAATACTATTATTAAACAAGATCAGTTGTTTTAGATGATCGAACTCTACATTACATTTTTATCCTTCTAAGAACATTATTCGTATAGCATCAGCTCTATATAATTTCAAGAAAAAACTCCACATAACGTATACAAACAGACCCCAATCATGGTAGCATTCCTCACTGTGCAAATTACATCGCCTCTGTCACTCACTTCGGGAATCGATGCCAGTATTTAATTAAATTCAAACCAAATTATCCGCCAAGACGAGTGACTTAAGATTCGTGGGATTTATATAGAGCTGATAATTTAAACAGACTGATTATAGAATGTTAGTCCTTTATGAGAAAAAAAATGTATAATTATATGATCATAAAATTGTATTACAGTCGAATAAGGCGTGGAATTATTTGCAATAATTTACATATTTAGAATATTGCATTTTATTTCAAATAAAGAACTTAAGATAAGGAATAATCCCTGGACGAAGGACACACTTTGACTGTTTTGAATAAAAACAAAAATATGAATTAGAAATTAATTCAGAAATTTCTTTTACAAAAAAATATGAAATAATGTGGGTTGTAACTTCTGTTTTACGCTAATAGCAGTTGAAATGACAAGTACAAGCTAGATAATTAATATTTCATCATTTTTTGACTTTAACTTCACAACAGCTCTACCTTTGTATATCGTCTTAAGCTTATCTTTACTGTACAACATATTTTTAATGGTATTACCAGCTCTATATACATATGTCAAGTGTCGGGCTCAATCAGCAGTTCCCGCTCGTGGGACCGGGGTTCGATTTGCATTCGATATGCCAGACTACTATATAATTGGATCTTATAAGTAATCCGGTAAAGTATTTTATTTTTCCTTTTTACGCCAAATATACGAACTTTTTGCTGTATTTAGGTTGTAAAGATTCAATGGAAGTAGTTATTAAAAAAATTAAGTGAATGTTTTTTAGTGTAATATATACCTAACTAGGTTCTTAAAAAAGCCAATGTATGAATACCTACCTAATCTATCTTTCCGTATAATTATTGCAATGAAATCCAGATAAATGCAAAAGTACGGTAGGATCAATGACGTGACGGTTTTGCCATGACGTGACCCTGAAATTTTACTCTCAACGCGGCTCAAGAAGTATCACTTCAAAAAATATCATAATTTGATTTCAGGCATTAACTACTTCGAATATTACTATAGATTATTAACAATATATTTTGTTTATTAGTTAGGGTCCGCTATCAATACCACATGTGGTCCCTAAATCATGTATTAGTGGTAAATACGACTAATGGCTAATAATCAAAGAAAGGAAATTTTGTCATATCTGTATGAAACGGTTTGTGACACACTGGGATAAAAGTTATAATAATAACTTTATTTATTTGGTTAAACGAGTTCTAAGCCGAAATGCTATTAATTACATATAAAGTTAAACATTTTCTTTTCATCTATTCTAGTAGCTTTTATATTATACGAGTAGTGTATAAACATGTTCGTTTAAAAATATGTTACATAAAAAAGCATAGGTAGAGCAACTCTTATAAATAACTAGAGGTCCGCCCCGGCTTCGCCCGTGGTACATATTTCGCAATAAAAGGTAGCCTATGTCCTTTCTTGGGTATCAAAATATCTCCACACCAAATTTCATGCAAATTGGTTCAGTAGTTTAGGCGTGATTGAGTAACAGACAGACAGAGTTACTTTCGCATTTATAATATTAGTATGGATTAATTTAATTATTTTGGTTAAAACGATTAGCTTGTGCATGAGCATGAGCATGCATTTTATAGATAACATGGATTGTTAATAGGATTTTAAGTGTGTGTGTGTGTGAATACATTTAAACACACCATAAACTATTTAATTATATAACACTAGCTTTTCGTCCGCAGCTTCTTAGTCAAAGGAAAACCCCTCATTTTCGAGATAAAAGCTACTTTATGTGTTAATCCAAGTTATGTGTGTGCCAGATTTCGTGATAATCGGTTTAGCAGTATTTGCGTGAAAGAGTAACAAACGATTGAACATACAAACTTTAACATCTATAATATTAGTTAGATATCAACTTAATATTAAGAGAGATATTAATCTAACATCTTGCAAGAACAAGCTCAGTGTACCCTCCGCTTTACAGGGGAGACCTAGGGCGGGTGGACATCAAAGCGTTAAGTGCTTCTTTGCTCATCGAATCCCATTTACCAAAGACGGCCCCTCGATAAATAAGATTATATTCGGCTGCGATATTTTTGTTTTTGCTAACGAACGTAACGCAGATGTGTTTTAGTGGATTAGGGAAAATAACTATAATGTTGTATATTTTGGAAATTTTTGCCTTTAAATTTGTCAAAATTATTTTATGCCTGTGTTACAAATTTCAATTATTACCTTTCTGAAGTAGATCATAATATGAAACTAAGAATTTTTCATTTTTGTGATTTTAAATTTACATGTAAAAGATGTTTATCTAACAGTAAATATGTAGGTACTAAAAGATTGACTAATTAATGCATATCACTATCTACTATCTAGATTTCTAATTTCTTCGTAATATTTAAAGAACTGTGTGCTATTTCAAGTGCAATAACATCAAGACCCGATCAGCTGTTGTTTCATGAAAAAGTAACATTCATCTCGTTTAATAACTGCGTTAATATTTATAATAGAAAATGCTATAAGCCATACATATTGATAATTTTAAAAGAATAAACTCTCTATGAATAAACTCTCTATTTTATTGTTCTTACCGATCTCGCAAAGGAAGCCATAAGCCCAATAGTATATTTAACCATTACCAGCCCCCTCATATTTTCCAATACCACGTAATCGGCGCCATCATTAATGTCTATATAAGTTGAATTAACGATAGTACGTACGTGCGAAAGATTCGATATAATAATAAATATCGGGATCTCATAGACGATGTTTTCTTTTACTGACAGCTGATAAAACTAAAGTTTGGATGTTTGTTGTGTAATCACGCTACTGAACCGATTTTGTTGATACTTTGCAGTGTTGTAGCTTACATATTTTGAATATTGTTTTCATAGAAATCTAAATAACAAGACACATAGAAGTGCTAAAATGTCATAATTCGTATGAAAACCGCTGTCGCCAAAATCAACACATTCAAACCGAAAGCTAAACAGTACACACAAGTAAACTATGCCTTTTATTGGACAGCTTCATTTTAGTGAAAACTAACTTATCTATTAAATTAAGCTTTTGAATATAGTATCCTAACGCACGAATTTACGGTTTATTTTAGAATAACATCCCTAAGTATATGAGACTTTTTGCTCCAATACGAACAAACGTGATAATAAGAATGATCGACTGTGCATTCATTGTTATTTCGATTACTATGGTGACGCTCGTAATACTTGTAAATATTCTATAATTTAAGGAAAAACGGCATTATTTCTAAAAAAAAATATTTTCCGATGAAATATTATTCCTTTATAAGTATAATTACAACTTGTGGAAGAATTTCCGCAATGGGAATTGCTGAAACACATCATGTATACACTCATACGTCTCCAGAGCAACTGAACAGTGACGAATGCACTGGTGATGTGCAAATCACCTGAGTGGCGACAAGGTCACGCACGCTTACGAGTTACGACTTCTAGTGTCTTGTTATTTAGATTTCTATGATTGTTTTAGTCTGCTGGGAAAAAATTAGTATAATACGTAATACATTTTAATAAAAGTAATTTTAATGGAGTACATATTGAATGCAAGCATGCGAATTGTTAAGTTACGATTAATCATATTATTGCTCTACAATTTATTTTTATAAAAAGTATTATCAAGATGAAGTCTATCTCTATATCAAACTTCATCAAAATGGGTTTGTTCCTTCAAGTGTTTAAGCGTAACAGATGTATTTCTAATATCACGATTACAAAAATAAGGTGTAACAAAACAAAAACTTGGACCATCAATGCGGTTGTCGATACCACCCCACTGTACCATCAATTCTAATGTATCTGTCATTAGCTTCGCAAGAAGTTATGCGATAATGGGCCTTATTGCAACGGTCCCAGAGGGGCGGGTAGAGAAATTCCTTTGTTGTGCCCAGTTTATGCTCTTAATATGGGTATTGGTGGTGAATTAGGGATGCTAGATGTGGTTGGAAGGGAAATAATTATAGAAACGCTAAAGCTATAAGCTTAGATAGGACGACCTATCATTGTAGAGGTATTAACTAATTGTGATAAAAAATAAATGCCATTTTAATCGTTTCAGAAGTATTTGCGTGAAAGAATAACAAACATCCGTCCATCCATTCATCCATCCCCACAAATTTTCGCATTTATAATATTAGTAAGATAATTTTTGCCAGATAGATCATATCTTCTATTCGCAAAAAAAAAACGTTACTATTCTTGATATTGTAGATAAAATACAAAATACCTAATCGCTTTATTTCTTTATTGAAAAATGTGAATGCCTCTTTTACTATGAATATAGCAAATCTAGTATAAACTTACATTTAATTCTTTGTATTCAATATCATCTATTTGTAGCGAGTTGCGTTATCTTTGCCAACCACTCGGAGTTTTTCCATTGATTCCTACACACGTGTCTTTGCTATGAAACAAGACTATTACATAATATATTTAGACTAGCTTTGTGACGCGTCTTTGCTCGCGTCGTTAGAAAATTAACCTGAATTGTCATAATCTTATCTTCTTATATATAAAATTCTCGTGACACAATGTTAGTCTGCATACTCCTCCGAAACGGGTGGACCGATTCTCATGAAATTTTCTGTGCATATCGGGTAAGTCTGAGAATCGGCCAACATCTATTTTTCATATATACCACGGGCGGAGCCGGGGCGGACCGCTAGTTATATTATAGATTTTTAAGCGTCATTTATCGGAATGAGATTAACTGTAGTAAAAAGTAATCTCTCTATCATAATCACTGCGTTGCGACGCGATAGATAGACAAAGAAACAAAACACAAGGTTTTATAATATTTTTAAGAAAGTAAAGACAAAATCCTTGTGTCACAGTGTTTGTAAATCCTCTTTCGGTTTGACCGATTTTTATGAATGATTATATATTATCTCATATATATATATGATATATATATATATGATATATATATATATATATATGAATGATTCCTAATAATGTTTTGAAAACGCACAAGTTACTATAAGAACATTAACTGGATCTTTCGGCTACTCTCACGTAGTAACCGGCCGAAAAGTAACCTACATATGTGCTATTCAGGATTTTTCTATCTCTACTTACACCAAATTTCATAAGGATCCAGTAAGCTGTTTCTGCGTGAAATAAACACAACATACACGCTTTTAGTTGCACCGATTTTGATGAAAATTATCAATGATACTAGTTGAAGAAGGTTAAACATAGGCTACTTTTATATAAATAAATTCCTGAAAAGTATCTTCATCACATTATACATAACTATTAACTACCAACGATATACACATATTTATGTATCAAAATTTTCAGATTTTTCACTTTAATTTAGGAAGCCATTTTAAAGATAAGTATAATAATTAAGACCTTAGCAATCTGTGCAAAATAAAGCTTAGTGGGACCAAATAGGAAGAGAAAAGACGATCGGGGGTGGATTCGCCATTTTATTTTTAATGTTTATTGCTTTTTGCCAGATAAATTCGCCCCCTGGGGAGTGAGAGGCGAAGAATCAATGCGGTAAGATGTTACTTACTATTTGTTGGGATTTAGAAAAATATTTGATAATATTTGAGTATTTTGTATGTGAAGTATGGGATAAAAAATGGTTGCCTGTAAAGTCGGTTTTACGGGCGAAGATTTTACGTGACAACGTCTTTTTCTCGATCATAGTTGAGTGGGAGAGAGACGCAAGGCATTCGGCGGGCCTCTCTCTCGTTCGGTGACTCATCGTAACGTTACCGAGCGTTACACTTTTTCATAAGTGACACCCAGTCGCAACCTAATTTAAGACGTTGTCACGTCAAAAAAAGTGAAGTCCCATGTCCCCTAGTGCCACTATGCTAGTGGGGTAAGGGCATGCCTCTTGCATGCATCTAGCATTATACATCTGTTTCACTGATCGATTTAATTTAGGGACAAGTAGGTGATCAGCCTTCTGTGTCCTGCCAGACCGAGACTTTTTTTTTTCTTCGTCCCCACCGGGAATCGAACCCAGGACCCCTCGGTTCTACGCACACGCGTCAACCAAAATATATGAAGTATGGGATAGTAGAGGTATAATGTTGGTATTAGATTGGTATGAGGTTATGTATAGAGAAGTATGGATGGTAAAAAGTGAATTATTTAGATAGATACGTGATTTATGGCGTTTTGGTGTTTAAATGACTGTGTTTGATTCTTAATGACCCAAAAAAAAAATTGAAAGTATTTTTGCAAATATTTTAAATTTAAATACAAGACAGTGATGAAATACTTACATTCTTCAGAGATTTGAGAAAGATATTCAATTACTCCTTATAATATATTGAAATTATAAGTGTTCACTCTACATGTCAACGTTTTTAAATAGTGAATTTATTTTACTCTCTACAAATCAATTAAAAACCTATCAACTATGAACAACTCGAAAAATTCTCGACTCAAAATACAAATTATTTCCTAATCAAGCCCATAGTAGGGGAAGCGAGGATGATTTCAGTCGCAGATGTTTTCTATGTTAATTCTATTGTTTTTTTGTTAATTTTTATGCTTCGTCTCATGGACGATTTAGCCCGGCCGTTTGGTACAGGCTAAACGGTAATGTGAGACGGAAAGTGCGATCGCTTGATGAAATCGAATTTGCTTAAGTTTTCGTGAAGAAATTTGTCTATAATGTTAGAAGGGCGTATAGCTTTTCTGAATTTTGTAAGTTTGCTCTGTTTGAAATGTAGGTTGTGTAGATTAAATAAATAAATATTCAGGACTATTTTCACACACGGCACGATCTGATCCCATACTAAGCTTTCGCTTGTGTTATGGAAACCAGGTGGCTGATAAACATACTTATATAGATATATAACACCCAGACACAGAGCAAACATCTATGTTCATCAAACAAATATTTGCCCCGGGTGGGAATCGAACTCACGACCTCTGGCTTGGAAGGTAGGGCCACTACCAACCAAGTCAACCGATCATATTAAAATAACATAATTATTTAACTCTATAATGTAAAAAAAAAACAATAATTAGGTATCACTTACAATAAATACAAAATTTGCCTTCACACGATTAAAATATCTACATTTTGTAATCTACGACTTTTAATCGATTTATTCATTATATTTTTATGTACAATTTGTATTAGATAATATCAGGTGAAAATATTGTAAAGCCAACTTCTATTCCTAATATTACAATACCCTTTACGTATAAAATTCTTACCTAAAGAATATTTAAGGAAATAAACAATCCCCAATGTATCAAAGGATTTTCCAGAATGTTCTTCGATTTTCTCGAAAAA
>CAJQZN010041741.1:23594-37384 GCA_907164685.1 Colias eurytheme | reverse complement strand
TTCCTTTGAAAACGCGGGCGAAGCCGCGGGCGGAAATCTAGTTAATATTTAATTAATCACATCACAAAGAAAAACAGTCCAAGAGTATAATCCAGAAACAATTTATAAAGTGAATAAATCGTCTGTCTATAACCGTTGAGAGAAGGGGTCAAATAACGGGGAAATGCCCTCAAATTCCGTCAATAAATAAAAGTGGACTGAAGGAAAAAACCGACCACTAACAGACCAACTTCCGAAAAGATATTTATGGACAGAAGGGGTGTTTTATTGCATGTTACATTTTAACCCACTGTGCCCAGGGCTATCTGCGGGTGTTGTTACACCGTAGTGTAAGCTAGGGATGCGAAATTTAAATATTTTTACAAGATAAGTACTAGTTAGATATAGTGTTAACATTTGTGTCATTTTAGAAGGTAAAATATGAGGATGTGCTGTTATTTGTTATAAATAAAACACGAACTTGTGATTGTTGTTGGGCTAAAATAATGTGTTTTATTTTAAAAAACATGAGTATAATATATGAATGTGATAGTGTTAGTAATAAATAAAACACAAATGAAATGTCTATAACCGTTACGAAAACAATTTATTATTGGTACTGGTATTGAATAACTGGATTATTATCATTTATTTGTGGAAGTAGGAAAATAAGGGAAATATTTCAATTGAATCCTTTCAATTAAACTCTAGTATATACTTATTTATGTGTTACAATTTTATTAACAAATGAAATAATTTCGCACTTTAATGTATTTCTACACTCATAACGGTGTAAGAGACAGCCAAGGATTCGGCGCTTAGGAAAAAAATAACTTTATTTTTATCTCTCTATTTATTCCTTATAGCCCTTGATAAGGTCATTCGCACTGATACAGCATAAGGTCTGAACAATCTCCATTTGACAGGTTATTCTCTGTTATGGCGTCTCTTTTTGATTTGTGTCGATATTAACATTTTTATTGTTCGCGATAAGTTGTTTTATGGAAGAATGTTTTGGATTTGCGCTGTTTCTTGTATGTAATATACAATAGGATATATGGGATTATATTAGTTCTGTTATTTGTATGTTGTTTCTAGTTTAAGTGGTAAGAGAATCATAGAAAGAAGATCACGATACTTCTCATCTTTCTACCTTTCATAAGTCACAAAATCATTCCAAATCACTCCGTTGCGAGGTTGCAAGCCTTTCTAATTTCTATCAACAAACATACTTTCATTATAGTATTAGTAAGGAATAGGACAATATTAGCAGTGCATCAATTCACCATTAAACGCTTACCTCCAACAATCAAACCATATTTCAAAGAATTGCAAACCATCTTTCGAGCATTAACCATATTCCAAAGCATTGCAAACCACAATATCCCTTTCGATAACAAAACTAACAAGATTGCAGAGTTTATCGGAACATACATCGTCCCAAGAGGTCTGCGGATACAAATAAAACTGTTGAAGTGGAAAGAGGGAAAGAATCGCCGTTTAACCCGCTCCAACCCTCGCATCCTTAACCCCCGTGGATAGTTATTGACTTCTTGTTATTGAGATTTGTTAGGTCTTGCCGTGTTTGTTTTTATTGCGTTTTATTGTTAGAATTTTTGTAAGGGATTGAGTTTACTTTTCAATATTATAGGAGACTTCTACAATTGGTGAAGGAAAGTTTCGTCAGACAGACAGACATGTGATACCATCAGCCCGCATTTGGTCAGCGCGGTGTTTCACAGAAGGGATTTCCACCACGACCGGTCAAGATTATATCTGTCCTATAAGCACGCACAAAAGAGTAAAGTGTTAAAAGTATGCAATTTTACAATGTTTGATTCCTTCAAATGCTGAAAAACTTCAAATAGAACTGATCCAAGGGTCATTTATTATCGTTCGATACGTATATAAAAAAAAATTAAACGGTGAAAGGATGGATAAAAGCAAATTCAAATATTGAGTATCCCATTATTTTAAATGTATGTTTGAATAGATAAAGTAATTAAAGTAATCATACTTGACAACACAAACAAACAATATAAACTTCATGTGATTTTTTTTACACTACAATTTGACGGAATAAAATGCATTTCATCTCATTGCTTCTCTGGTTATCATAAAACAATTTTATTTACCACTTAATACAAATGCCTCCTAATAATTTAAACACGACAAAGAAAACGTCATCATCACATACCACAAAATCACAGAAACAGTCAAGCATCTCCTTCATGCAGCATGACCGTCTCGAGAACAAAAGTAATTAGGGGGTATTGGGAAAAATGGAGCAGTGAAATATTCCTTCTGTTCCCCTCAATTTGCGACGTCACAGCTTGAATAGAATTAATTGTTGATTGATCGGACGATTAATTGCTCGGATCGGGTCTGGACGCTTCATTTCTTCTCCTTTCAACTTGATAATTTTATTCGATTCTTTGTGAGTTTTTGACGTGATTAGACTTTCAATTCAGAGATGTTCAATCATTCAATTAGGTTCTATTTTAAATTTTCTTATTATTAGTAAGTCAATCTTAGTTTTGTCAATCGTAGAATTCATCTGGAACGGATTGTTATCAAATTAAACCATGGTTTAAAATCGATATTGATAAGAAGGAAATATCACGGTAATATGACAACAGTACATATATCTAATTTACACATTTAATAATAAACTACGCTTCGACAAATGAAATATGATTATAAAAAATATGCATATAAAAATACTAGCTTACCGCCCGCGGCTTCGCCCGCTTTGTCTAAAACCTAATAAATAATATACTAAAACCTTCCTCTTGAATCGCTCTATCTACTAAAAAAACCGCATCAAAATCCGTAGCGTAGTTTTAAAAATTTAAGCATACAAAGGGACATAGGGACAGGAAAGACGTTGTTTTATACTATGTAATGATTTAGTTGCAGTACAAGATTAATTACATAACTAAAAAAAAAACACATGAGAGTAAT
Source organism: Colias eurytheme (assembly GCA_907164685.1). NCBI lineage: Eukaryota > Metazoa > Arthropoda > Insecta > Lepidoptera > Pieridae > Colias > Colias eurytheme. Next base: position 34,441 of record CAJQZN010041741.1, on the reverse strand, counting down.
CTAATCTTATCTTATTTCAATTAAAGAAAGATATAATATGAAACTGGCCTTATTCACTCCATACGTTATGTTATTGAAAGAAAATTTTAGATCATTGTTAGATACAAAATTTCACGTAGAACAAAGCCAATTCCACGTAAACATAACAACGTTACCGGCACCAAACAAAAACTACATTTTAAACCCACATTACAAAAGGAAAGCAGTGCTTTTATAAAATTAAAAACGCAACTCAAGTAATGATATTAAAATTCAACACTCACACTGCAACTAAACATAATATTTGTTTTAAGGTAAGGCGAAGTATACACGAGCGTTTGATATGAGTTATGTAAGAAATTAACCGCTTGTTCCAAATAAATGATGAATACAGTTTACTCGGTAGTGTAGTTTTGTAATGGAATCTATATTAATTGAAACGGTTTTATAACAAACAAAAATTATTACTTTATTACTTATGTATAGAACCTACAAGAAATATGTATAAAACCAATAACATAAATACATGAGTTTTTAATTTATATCAAATAGATAATAAATTTCGAAATTCGTATTGTGTAAGTTTCATAACAACTATTCGGATTATAAGTAATATATAAATTAAACTTCAGTTAAAACAAACACATTATGAAAAAATCTGCATTATAATCATTACAATATGATTTAATAGCGCAGAGCTTCAACTCCTTCGCTTACAACCCGCCTAACCCAAGGCACACTCATAAACTTATTAAAATATTTCCCCCTATATTTAATTAGCGTTGTTCCATTTGTCCCCCGTCTCCTCTGACCAGGTGCAAAGTAAAGTATAGATTTTATTTTTATCCTTTATTTATACGGATTTTCATTAATTGTAAACCCCTTTTTTCTGTTTCTTAATTGATGGAAAGACATTAATTTTGCAGTCACTCTTTCTTTCTGTGTGCTTTTTAGTGTTAATTGAAGATTTTTATATTCGGAAGGTGTTAATGTTATTTGGTAGGAAATTGCTGGATTCCTAATGTATAATTATTATACTAATTGCTACCTGTCTTACTTGCAATACAAAATCACAAACTATCGAGTGAAAGACATAATAATATTATATGTAGGTAATAGTTTTAACTATTATTTTATGTGTGTATGTATTTGATAAGTTATATTATTGACTAACTAAATTATGATAACAACGAAATTAAATAAATAAATTACGTAGGTACAATAATTATGTAAATTATAATGAATTTGTACCATGCCTAACTCTAATTTTTTTTTATAGGAACACTAGATTTCCGCCCGCGGCTTCGCCCGCGCTGGAAAGAAAAACCCGCATAGTTCCCGTTTCTATGGGATTTCCAAGATTAAAATTAGCCTATGTCTTATTCTGGGTTTTAAGTCTCAAATTTCGTTGTAATCGGTTCAGTAGTATTTGCGTGAAAGAGTAACAAACATCCATCCATCCTCACACTTTCGCATTTATAATATTTTTAGTAGGAAGATATTATAATCTAACAAAAGAAATTAATTATAATAACCAAATATAAAAACATTTGTAACAAAAATTCCAGCGAAAAACTGTGACAAATAAAAAATATTCTAAATGCACCACTTTATCTCAATCCTTATGTAATTTTCAAAGGTTCCCGAAATAATTAAGAAAGAATTCTGTGCATTAGCGACACGGTGTAATCCTTTTTTAATTAAAATTTTAACGTGTGCCTTTATAGCATAAAACGGAACGCGTTGTACGGGACAGTTATTTAAATTATATCTATTAATGAAATAATATAGTATTTTTGTTTAAATTGCAGGTAGATACTTCAAAATCGAATCTTTGTACCTTTGAATAAAATCAAGGTTAAAGAAAGAGTTAAGAGTTAAGCTACAAGAAAGCCTTTTAAACGGTTTTTGTTTTGTTGAATTTGTCTCCGCTTTTATTTGAATTTTACTACCTAACTGTTAAATCCATACTAATATTATAAATGCGAAAGTAACTCTGTTTGTCTGTTACTCAATCACGCCTAAACTACTGAACCAATTTTCGTGAAATTTGGTATGGAGATATTTTGATACCCGAGAAAGGACATAGGCTACTTTTTATCCCGGGAAAATGACGCAATCCCGGAAATCCCACGGGAACGGGAACTATGCGGGATTTTCTTTGACTTCGCGGGCGAAGCCGCGGGCGGAAACCTAGTACTTGATAAACGTTCTCTGCTGATTGTATATTCTTAAAATAGAGAGCCAATAGCCTGTCTTTATCATCATTCTACTTTTCCTATCTATCCAGGGGCCTTAGACAAAGTAACAATTACAAAACGATAACGAAGTTAGAAATCGCAAAAATGTATGGGATTGACATTAGATAGACCACGTGATCTAACGCGGCTTATGTCAATCCCATACATTTTTGCGATTTCTAACTTCGTTATCGTTTTGTAATTGTTACTTTGTCTACTGGGCCAGGAAAAGCCATACGCGTTTCACGTAAACTAACTGTGTCTTTGAAAGTTGAACATACAAACTATCATTTTAAATTTACCCAAAAGGTTGAACATACTGCCTAAACTCAAAAGTTCTATCTAGATTCCACAACAAACTGCCTGATAAATAAACATCTTAATTCTACACCCTAACGTCGTTACTTCGAAACTAATGCTACTATACTTTCCTTACTTTGTCTATTAAAAGATAGACAAAGTAAGGAAACTCGTGCAAAAGATTAAAAACGTATCAAAGATTGCGCAGCGTCAGATTGGAGTCACAAATGGATGGGCTTAAAATTTAAAATTATAATGGGATTGTATCCGGTGACACAAATGTGTGGAGTTTGTTACTAACGACTTTTGCGCTGAGATGCTTTACGGGAGAACAGAGGAGGTGTGGAGCCGCTTTAGAATTTTTTCTGTAAATTTATTAAATGCAGTGGACAAGCTATCTACAGTTTATTGATGATATTATCATCAACTTTGGTTAACAAAATAAGCTTTTGTAAAATTTACACTTAGGGACGAATTACGGAAGTGAAAACTTTATGCTGTCATAGAACGGCTAATAATCTTAGACTGTTAAAACTGCCTAGTCATAAGGTACAGAAAATTTAAAATACGGTGTTTAAAAGGTCTTCTTATTTCCTATTTTAGTGAAAACTCAATTAGTAAAACGGTTTTGTATAGATCAAGTAATTAATATTGTTTAATTTTTGAATAATTTTAACTTACCTACTCTCATCTATAATTTTTTAATATAAGAGTTTATTTACTCGACAGTTAATTGTATGCAAAAGCCATCTCTCACTTTATAATTTACCCCACAAAAAAGTAACATAACAACCGTTCCACACCATTCCCTGTCTCATAGTTTCACCTGCCATCTCGCGGCAACTAATTGTGAGTGCACATAAAGTATGGCGACTAAGGTGGCCTTAGCGATTGCATCACAGCGTATAACCGCCCTAATGTGTCTCGTTCGTATTTGGCTACTGAATTTGATATTTAACGGGTTTTAAACGCGAATTATTTAGTTTTTAAACGAGAGAGCGTTACGGGTAATCAGTGTTGCTACATGTTTTTAAGATAATACAAATCCGTTTGTGAGTCTTTGATTTATTTATGTTATACTTGCGAAAACCAGGAAAAAATTATTCAACTAAATCGAGTGTGGTTACGAGGCGGGAGTTTAAAATCCGTTAAAAAGGTATCTACTACTTTAATATACTACCGATAAAAAAAGAAAATACTTCTGTTATTTATTTTAACAGTAAACTAGATAAAACGGGCCTAAAGGCTTTTCAATAATTACAATTAAATTTTTATGTGGGGAATAGGCAGATTACTCTGTGTTCAACAGAATACCTTGTTAACTTTTTAACTTAACTTTACACAGAGGTTTAACTACGTATTTTATCATGTGGTTGTTTAGATTGTTAATTAAAAACCAATAAATTATCTATTTAATATAATATAAACTAGCTTTCCGCCCGCGGCTTCGCCCGCTTTGTCTAAAACATAATAAATTATATACTAAAACCTTCCTCTTGAATCATTCTATCTATTAAAAAAAACCGCATCAAAATCCGTTGCGTAGTTTTAAAGATTTAAGCATACATAGGGACATAGGGACAGAGAAAGCGACTTTGTTTTATACCATGTAGTGATGATGAAACCCGTTTTCCTTGGTCACGACATCACGCGTGAACGGGTGGACCGATTTCGATAATTATTTTTATTATATTCCTTGAAGGACGAGGATGGTTCGTATGTAGAGAAAACGTAAATATGTACCACGGGCGAAGCCGGGGCGGACCGCTATAGTTGAACCATAGAAAAGGTATCTAATTACGAACGTGCACTAACATCAATGCATATAAATCCAAACTTAAACAATGCAACAAGTTTGAAGCTTTATAAAATAGCTTTTGTTCAAATTAGGCTTATGTGATTTTAAGCCAATGAAAATTTAGCAATTTAATGGTTTATCAATAAAATGACATATTACAATACTATCGATATGCACAGGTAATTTTTAGTGCAAAATATATCAAAATTTTATTTTAAAATATGGTAAGTAGAGACTTTTTATCTTTTTAGAAACTGTTATGGATACGATACTTTTAATGAAACTAGATAGAGGTATATAGCTTTTCCTACATAACTATAATAATATATTAAAACCCGCCTCATTTCTATAAAAATTCGTATAATTTTACAAACATTTAAAAGTATCCTATAAAATTCAGAAACGTTTTCCAATGGCTAATTGCGTAATAAAATGATGATATATTCGCCTGATCCCATTACTAGAACAAAAGTAGCATGAGTTGTGAGCGCCGCATCGCTCCATTAGTGATTATTGTCCAACTTGTGCTAAGTGGACGTTAGCGAAGATATAGAGAACTGGAAGAGACGTAAATACAATCAGTATGAAAGTACTAAGAAAGACTAGTAGATAAACAACTTGCGGCTGTCTGTGCCTGCCTGTATGTTTATCTTTTAAATTATGAAACTGATTGTATATTATTAAATTTAATTTAATAGAATGGTTCTCGAGGAATGATTCAGTATAAATTTTGATAAGTTTTTAGTATGGCAGGCGAAATTCTAGTAATATACTAGTATAGTTAAATAAAATAGCCGACACTTACTTGCATCTTAAAATAACATGAACGGCGAAGAAACGTTTCAAAAATAAGGTACAATTTTAACGCACAAGTCTTGCATAACGTTTCAAGAAACTGAAAATAACATACGCTACATCGTTTGTTATTGATTATGCGAATAACTCATCTAATTAGCCACATCCAGCACTCTATATCCACAAAACTGGACTCTATGACTGCCAAATACTTTGTACTTATTTACGCCAGTCATAATTTATTGCGCAAATATCGACTCTGCGACCCTCAGGCTGGCCAAGAGCGTATTAGTTTGGCAAGCGCATCCAGTAGTTTTATTTCTTTACCATTTAAACTTTGCGATTTACTGCTCGTAAAAGTTTGATTTCGTAGCAATTTATCGTTAGTTTTAAATGCTATTTTATAATATTTTTTTCATTTTTATATTATGTTAGGTTTAATACTGACTGTTATACTGCTTAATATTTGAATTTAGGGTGTAACTGAAAACCTGAAGAGTAGAAATACATATTAAAAAAACACATGTAGTCAAGATATCTGTCTAGAATTCTGAACATTCATTTGTACGTAAAATTCATTGATTAATGATAAGTACTCCATAGGAAAACGAAATTCTTCTACAATTTTTTTTCAGATATGACCTGATATGATATTGAAGCATTCCGGATTCACAATATTATAATCAATAAAATTTCTAACAGATAAATATGTTTTCTACAACAATTGTATCACTACAATAGATGATATCAAATCCAAAGTGAAAAAATATCGTATTATGTCAATAAAAATACATACAAAACGTAAAAGCACTACAACCAATATATAAACTAATAGTGTATGTATATCCGTTGCAGTAAATATCCGGTCACCGTGTGTCGATTTCCCGGATGACCGGCTCGAACGCGTCCGGTCAAACGGATAATTGTATATAGTGACTATTGAGGAGTGGTTCCGTGGTGTGGCATGTAGTTATAGTTGAGCTGAGTTCTAAAAATATTCGATTGTAATTGTAGTAGGTATGAAAAAGATCATGGTGATAATGTCATAGAGTTACAATCAAATTTTACAATTTATTGTGTACTAGTGGCCCGCCCCGGCTTCGCCCGTGGTACATATTTCGCAATAAAAGGTAGCCTATGTCCTTTCTCGGGTATCAAAATATCTCCATACCAAATTTCATGCAAATTGGTTCAGTAGTTTAGGCGTGATTGAGTAACAGACAGACAGACAGAGTTACTTTCGCATTTATAATATTAGTATGGACTAGTGTACCTAGTCTTTTAAATCTACTGCAGATGACATAAATAACTGAATGTCAACCGGTCTGTAAGAAAAACTGAATAGTGAAAAAGATGTTAAATGTACCCTTTATAAAAAATACTGTTTTATTGACCAAATAATATTTAATTTTCCTTTAAGAGCGCATATTCTATTTAACGCAAGTCAAAAACTCCGCGATCTATTACGATAGATCGCGGCTTGCGCTATCCTTTTACTATGAAAAGCATAGGTCCACAGGAGAGCGCCGAGCAACATGTCCTCTCTCTGGAAAGGCTCGCTGCCGACTGATTTTAATCGGGTCGCGCGCAGTGTTTTATAGTACTTTAAAAAAAATTGTAGAAAAATAATAGAGGTACCTTAGTTGATTTTTTAAATTTTATCTTATAAGTAAGACATTCTTTTATTGCAATATGTATAAATTATATTCAATAAAGTCAAATATCTTGGTGAAAATAATCATTTTGTCGACTATAATTTCTAAAAAAATTCACATTGTTCGGATTTTAATTTCGTAAGTTAGGAGTCCAAAATAAAAAAATCTTTTAACTAACTATTTTAATAAGGATTTTTGCAGTTAGTTAAAAATAATTGTGTGTTAAATCTGTCAGCAATTTCAGATGTTTTTAGCTTCGAAATTGACACTAAAAGTGAAATCAAGTAATCATCGGCTCAGTTATCTTGATGGTATTCAGAAATACTGTATTAATTGAAAAAAACTCTTAACTAACTACAAAGACAATAAAATTTCCTAAAATTATTAGTAATTCATATGTTTGTAAGATAAGTGGTTGATGGACAATCTGGTTTGAAAAATCACATATTTGAGCCAAACAGCGCACGGACCGCGTACACAGCCTTAAAACTGTACCAATTTATCAAATCAATTTACATTTAACTTATACCTAGTTAAATACATATAACACTTTTCCATAAAATAATATGTAAAACAAAACAAAGCGACCATTCAGCCATTTAACCGTGTGATTCGCTAGCAATTACATCCGGGTATGCCCGGGCTATTCATCCGGAATCCGGACATATGGCGCTCCGGTAGTTATCTTATACAATTTGTGTTATTGAATTTTATTTCCAATTGCGTGTATGAATCGAGCGTATATTTTACTTTTTTATAATTGTAGAGTTTGACACAAATTAGGTTGTCTTACCAAATTTGGTAGGATAATACCTTAACTGCTTATTATTATCAACAATCCATACTAATATTATAAATGCGAAAGTAACTCTGTCTGTCTGTCTGTTACTCAATCACGCCTTAACTACTGAACCAATTTGCATGAAATTTGGTATAGAGATATTTTGATACCCGAGAAAGGACATAGGATAGGTTTTATCCCGGAAATCCTACGGGAACGGGTTTTTCTTTGAAAACGCGGGCGAAGCCGCGGGTGGAAAGCTAGTGGTAAATATTTTCTTCCATCGTCAATCATCATAGTGATATATCACACAATTTCGATAAATCTGTGTTATGACATAAAGCAAATTGCTTAATCAGAAATAGGTTAAATTTGCATGTACCTCCGCAACCTCTGCCTTTGGAAAGACGGAACAAAACATGGAACTACAAAGCTATCTTATTCTCAAGTTTACACCAATTGTATTTTTCAGTTTTCCCCCCTTTATTTCAAGCGAAAACGCTGCGAAATGCTAGTTAAAAATAAGAACAAAGATGCAAAAGTATAAAATAAGAAAACTATCAATCGTGTCTATCCATTCGACCTGTATCTTGTACGGTTCTGACCCGGTTATCCGGGATAAAACCTTCGTCGTATAGGATACTATACATGTCTTAGATTAAAAGTATTAAATAAATAATAATATTTAAATTTTAATGAATTTGTAATGGGATTATACGTTTGAAATACATGCAAACCTTTGGTTCAGTTAAAAATAAATTTAATGTAGAGACTTACAAGTCACGACCTGGCAAAACAAATATATAAGCAGTAAGTAACCACGTTTTATTTTCATACGTTCAACATTAAATAATATAGAGCATATTGCATCTTAACTGTCGTCCTTAACAGATAATCCTAGCTAGAAATGTAGATAAGCAGGTTTATTTGTATGCTCAATATTAATATTTCTTATATAATATACCTACTATTGATTATTTTTACGATATTTTAAAGGACAACATCGCGACCACTCTAGCCGATACCGTTAGTCCTAAGTCCGTCCGACGTCCGACCATTTATCACCGCCGATTACCAACCCTTACCCGGGCGCGTGTCACTTCGCTGGATTTGTACAAGAAAAATGGACATTAATTGGACATACTGGATGATAACGGGTGTCATTGTACATCTGAATATCGTAGACGCCCCTTGAAAAGTATCTAAATATCACACCGTATCGTAGAAATAACCGCTCGTCTCTCTCTGAAAAAGATCTGAATATTGCCGCTTTGTCTGGGTAAACCTAGGTTAAAAATTAAATAAAATATAACTCATATCTTGCAATAATAATGTAGCTTTATGATAGTGAAAGTTTTTTCAAATCAGTCCAGTTGTTTTGGACCCTATTCATTTTAAACTAACAAAAGTATGATCATGTTTTTGTGCTTTATAATATTAGTAGCTAAAGAGTAGAATAAGAAGAAGATCAGCATAGCTGAAAATACTCTAACATTCAGCTGTCTTTCTTTCTTGATGAAAAGAATATAATTTTAAGGGCTGATTTTTCAATCCTTGGTTAAAACTTATTCATCAAATAACGTATTAAACTACCATTTCAAAAATATATTATATTTGTCCGTATTTGACAGTATACAGGTGACATTTTATAATGTTCGTGTAATACTTTATTGGACGGATAAATTTTAACCAACGATTGAAAAATCGGCCCTAAATCTAATAATTACAACAACATATCTCAATGATAAACGTAACGAAAATAACAAAAAAAGGTTAACAATTTTTTCGTTTTACTTCCTCTGTACGAACCCCTAAAAGTACCTTCCATAAGAACATTCAAAAAGATCCAGTCACTATCTACATTTATTTCAAAGCCACTCATCCCTGACATGTCATTTATATATCAAATGTTGCACAAACGGACGGTAATACAAAGTAATGTCTTTATAACGATACAGCTACATTGGCGTCTTCGATAATATGTTATTGTCAACCCTACATGCAAATGTGGGGTCCATTCGACCCTTATAGGTTATTTATGATACTTTAATGTCGTGCTTGACGATTCGAAATTAGAAATGTTTTATCAAATATGGTTGGATTGTTTTTGTTGAATGTGACATATACTATATAGTATATACTGATGATGAAATATAATTATTAGTATTTTTAGTTTATATATATATTTTTTTTTTTTTTTTTTTTTTTTTTTTTTTTTTTTTTTTTTTTTTTTGACAGGTGTCAACAGCAAAGTTAACATCAGCTGTTAGATTTTAAATTATAAAATTATTTAAAACGAATTGTATAGTACATAAATAGAAAATATTAGTAATTATTAACCATTACATTGATGTACAAGTGAAAATTATTGTGAAACACACCTTCTATGGGATCTACGCAACGTTTTGTATAACGCGGAGATCAACGTGTCAACGGTTATCCAAATTCAAACTTCTTCCATAAACCAGGGGAGTACTAGTTTTATAATTTCATATTTAATTATAAACAACACCTACATTCATTTGTTATACCAACACCGCTCATATTTAATGAGCTACGTCACAATAAATACATTGGCACAAAAGTTACCGTCTCACTTTGCTTGACAAGTTGGAAGCAATTTAGAAGACAAAAACTTATCGCCCCAGACAATATTATTCTTTACTCTTTACTACATCATACCGTTAAACACTTATCAACATTTAGTACTATCATAATAGTATTCAAATATAATTATCTCATACATTTTCTTTCATCTGTTTCAGCAACTAAAAAATACAACATGCTGACCCGCAAGGCAGTAGCTAAGGACATGGAGAACAAATTAAAAGCTACACTCCATGATTTGAAAGCTTCACAATCTTTATGTGAAAAACTCATACAAGAGCGGGATGATAGTGAATTAGAAATTCAAGAAGTAATTAAAAAGAACTCTCTTCTAAAGGCCGAGCTGGCTGAACTACACATGAAATACATTTATAGTGAAGACAAGTGCAAAGCCCTCCAAGACGTTGTGGACAGCTTCCAGCAGTGCTCTAGTGACCATGAGATAGCTCTCAGCCGTATCGCGGAGTTGGAATGTAGCTTAATGGAAGTGCAAGAGGACAATCCCAAGCGGCAATGCAACACACCAAGTAGTCTTCATGATGAATTAGTTGAATGTGGACAGTTAAGTGGCTCTGTAAACTTTAAAAAAATCAATTTCTCTTCACATAAGAAGTTGAAAAAATACCTTAGATTAAGTAAGTTTATCAAGCGTACCCAATCAATTGTTAGAAAGAGTTCTTTAAAAAATGTAG
>CAJQZN010041741.1:0-23584 GCA_907164685.1 Colias eurytheme | reverse complement strand
ACAACAGGCAGATGACTTAATTAAGTTGAGTACTGAAAATATGGATCGCTTTGAGTCGCTGACCAATAAATATGTATGTCAGTGTTCAAAAAGTGACAATGAGCAAACGTCGCCCCATAAGCTTGACTGCACAGACATACATAGTGTAAAACCCGTGACAACAATTTCAACTAGTAAAACTAAACACCTTTCCGAGCAGGAAATTTTTGTGTTGTCAGATAATATTGGTCAGGGTTTTGGCGCTATGCTCAACAATTTAGGGCTTAAAGTCACTAATATTTGCACTCCTAACAGTTCATTTAATTATATAATCAAATCACTTGATCATTTCAGCTTTAATAAGAATAATATTGTAATTATACTATATGGAGATAGTTTAAATGTAAAAAATAAGGATATTGATGTAGGATTTCAAAAAATGTTGGAAATTAGTAGTAAGACTAAATGTAAATTTATGTTGTGTACATTGCCATACCTACCTGGTTTGACACAAGAACAAAATAGATTAATTCATAATATGAATTTAAAATTGTATAATGTAACAAATCATCATCGTGATGCATTTATTTACTTTGACATTAATTTGTGTATTAAATCTTTTACTTTGACAAAGAATACAGTGTATCTGCCATCTAGATATAAGCGAGAACTTGCTATGTTAATAGCATATAATATTAACCAGTCTGGTACATGTTCGGTATCAGACCCTGGATCTACTATAATTTTATGTAGTAGTAATTATATACACCAACCTAGTGTTGACAGAAAATCTAGCCCTAAGCTAGATTTAAACTAGTATATAAGACAACAGCTAAGCAGACCTTTTCTATTGTACATCAAAACATTCAAGGCTTGGCTAGCAAATTATTAGAAATAGAATTGTTTTTAAATCATAATAGTATTAAGGTTTTTTGTGTAACAGAACATTGGCTTAAACAATGTCAGTTGTTAATAAATATTGATAATTATAAATTAAAAAGTATATACTTCAGGACATATGCTATTCATGGAGGTTCTCTTATTTTTGTACATAATAGTGTAAAATGCAAAGAACGAACTGACATTGTTAGTCTTTCTGTAGAACGGACCATTGAACTGTCCTGTGTTGAACTGGAGCGTTACATTATTGTTTGCGTTTATAGACCCCCTTCCAGTGACTATAATATGTTTGAGACAGTCATGGAAGAAATATTAAAGCGTTTAAGTAGGAGTAAAAAAAAAGTTATAGTATGTGGTGATTTTAATATTGATATACTTTTACAAACACAAACGGCAACACGAATTGTTAATTTGTTTCAGTCATTTAATCTGTATAAACTTTTTAATGAACCCACACGAATTACACCTACTTCTGCAACCTGTATTGATAATATATACTGCGACTGCATCTGTTTAGAGAAAAATATTCTCAATACACTCACTTCGGATCACTGTGGCCAGAAAGCAGTTTTTGAATGGGATTGCTTACCTGAATTTAAAAGAATTAATGTTAGGCCTATAACTAAAAAAGGCATTAATAAATTTAGAGATAATATTAATAAAAACCTGCCCGTACTGAATGATCAATCCTGTCATAATAATCCTTGTGAAATGTTTAAAAATCTTTTTAATTTAGTTCATAATGAATTTGAAAAAATATTTAAAGTTAAATCTTTAAATATTACCAAGAATTTACCATTTAGTAAATGGGCGACACCTAGCATACATAGGTGTAGGATCGTTCTTTATGAGTTATATGGTATGAAGCAATATAATAAAGACCCATCTTTTCTTAGATATGTTAGAAATTACTCAAAAACTTTTAAAATTGTTTGTTTTACTGCGAAGCGTTTGTATATCAGAGATAAAATACGCGACTCGGATAATAAAGTTAAAACAGTTTGGTCTATTATTAATGGTGAAATGGGTAAAAGCAAATCAAGTAATACCATAAAACTTGTACATAATGGCATGGTTATTGACAAAAATGCTGATGTTGCGCTTGCTTTTGAAGATTTCTTTAGTAGTGTCCCTGCTAGCATTACTAATAATTTAAACTCGTCTTCAGTACTTGCAGAGACCTTTTTGAGGGACCATGTTGCGGGGTGCAGTACATTATTTCAATTGCGTCACGTAACTGCTAATGATATTGTTACAGCATTTAAGACACTTAATTTAAAAAACACTTGTGATCTTTGGGGAATGTCCGTAAATTTAGTTAATAATATAATAGAAAATATTGCAAACAATTTAGCTTTCATATTTAATAAGTGTTGTGACTATGGTACATTTCCTAATTTACTAAAGCTTAGTAAAGTTATACCTCTATTTAAGAAAGGCGATCAAGAAGACTGTAACAACTATAGACCTATCTCGATTTTACCAACATTAAGTAAGGTATTCGAAAAGTTAATATTAAACCAATTGACTAGTCACTTTGCTTCTAATAATTTGCTGCACACCAAACAGTTTGGTTTCACAAAGGGGCGCTCAACCACAGATGCTGGAGTTGCACTACTAACACATATATATAAGGCATGGGAAAACTCAAAAAATGCTTTGGGGATATTTTGTGACCTCTCCAAGGCATTTGACTGCGTTGAACATTGTACATTATTGCGTAAACTTAATCACTATGGGATTAAAGGACAAGCTCAGAACCTCATAGCCTCATACCTGCATGATAGGATACAAACTGTAGTTGTTAATGGAGAACGTTCTAGCGGTGCGTCAATTAACATTGGTGTTCCACAAGGATCTATTTTAGGACCCTTCTTGTTCTTGGTATATATCAATGATCTACCTTATTATTTACAGGATAGGTGTGAAATAGTTCTGTTTGCAGATGATACCTCATTAATATTCAATGTGGATAGGCATGACCCAAATGTTGACGAAGTGAACAGTACTCTTTTACACATATCCGACTGGTTTACTGCTAATAATTTATTATTAAATGCCAAAAAAACAACTTGTGTTGAATTTTTACTACCTAACGTTAAAAAGTTGAGCAGAAATATTACCTTGAACGGGGAGGTATTACACCCTACAGAATCGACTGTATTTCTTGGGTTAACATTGGACGAGAAACTACAGTGGGGAGCCCATGTCAACACCGCTGCAGGTAAGCTCAGTTCAGCAGCATATGCAGTCCGAAAGGTAAGGCATCTCACCGATGAAGATACAGCTAGATTGGTTTATTTCAGCTACTTTCATAGTATTATGTCCTATGGAATTCTACTATGGGGCAGGGCAGCAGATATAGAAACTATATTTATCTTACAGAAAAGAGCCATTCGCTCTATATATAATTTACGTGCTCGGGACTCACTAAGAGATCTCTTTAAGAATACTGGTATCCTTACTGTACCATCACAGTATATATTTAATAATATTTTGCATGTACACAAAAATGCCGACGTACACACAAGAGTAGGAGATAGACACTGTTATGGCACAAGGAACAGAAATAGAATTGAAATGCCATTTTTCCGATTAGCTAAAGTTAAAAATTCATTTATGGGTCAAGGTATACGCTTTTACAATAGAATTCCTCATAATATTAAAGAGTTTGGTAGTGCTAAATTTAAAACTTATGTAAAAAATATATTAGTTCAGAGAGCCTATTATAGCATTAAGGAATATATGGAAGATGAAAATCCATGGAGGGTTGTCGCGTAAGAACCACAGGACAGTTCTTTGGCATATTATGATATATTATGTAGTTAGATTTAAGTTACAGATTATGTAATATTGACAATATGATTTTAAAAGAGCAACTATGGAGTTTCTTGCCGGTTCTTCTCCATAGATACTGCTTTCCGAATCGGTGGTAAATGTTAAAAATACTTATGTAATGACGATTCGAAAGTGCTACTAAAAGTAGTCTAATTGAATAAATAAATGTTTGAGTTTGAGTTTGAGTTTGAGTTTGAGTTTATAATTAACGTGGAATTTGTATGGATATAACTGGCTTAATAGCGTCAAAATGGCTGAATGTATATAAATGAATCTGGTATAATTAAAGATTATAGATCAAGATAAATATTATTAAGTTTGCTTTAAGAATAAAAAGTCTAAGATTATTTCGACCGTTAATTATATGTTGAATAAAATTTATTTATCACTGAAAGTTACGATACAGACATACAATTAAGTTGTAAGTAATAAACAGCCAATTTGGATAATACGCGGATACTTATAAAACATCTCGTCAACAACAATATATCAAAACGAGTCAATATTACCAAATGGATAGCAAAAACAAAACGCATATTTACATACAACCCCACTAGTGGATTCGCAAAATTGTCAATGACAAATAGTTCCCAACCCGGCTTGGCATTTTGACAATAAATAAGACATATCAAGGCATGGGGCCTCTTACACCCCGCGGATTTGGTTGTAACAAATGACGCGCGATGGACGCACGAAGGGTTAGACTTTGGAGGATTAGAGATTTTGATTGATTGCGCTGTAACGTTATCACTATGGGTTTGGGATAGTTTTTGTTTGTGTGAAGGAATTAAGCATGTGTAATTATTATGTAGGTTATATTTAAAACGACTAGATAAATTTTAAAGTGTTTAAAAATCTTTATAAATCGCAAAAATTAAAGTGCCAGGTAATGTTATATTATATATCGCAAAAGTTATGGCCAAGCAATGAGAAAGCTTTCATTAATATATTATTGCTTATAGAAGGTAAGACAGATCTTGTAGCACCGTAGCTAGTTCGTAGCACCATACGTTACGATTTCCGTAGCACCTCAAAACTATCGTCAATATCAATGCTGAATAGATACAAAATATTATAATATTAATACGATACAACAGAACATCAATTGTTTATTAATTAGCTTTTTTAATAATGCCTTCATTTGTTTGCATCTTATTTAGTCCGGAGCAACGAATGTGTATGCAAAAATGTATGAAGAGAGTAGTACTAAAGTTTAATATATCGAAGTCAGATGGATGACAGGACACAACAACACTTCAGCTAGCTTTTCTTACAGTTTTTAACATTACTAAGCTACATCTTTTATTGAATTTGATTTATTTTATACTGCGCTCCCCGGTTTCACCCGCGTGGCTCCCCTCCTGTTGGTCTTAGCGTGATGATATAAAGCCTATAGCCTGACTCGATGAATGGGCTATCTAACTAAAGCTATCACCGAAATAATTTTTCAAATCGGACCAGTAGTTCCTGAGATTAGCGCGTTCAAACAAACAAACAAACTCTTCAGCTTTATAATATTAATAGTATAGATTTGCATTCAAATGCTTTATTAGTATAAATAATAAAACCCAATCGGAACGCGGGTTCGAATCCCGCCTCGTGAACGAATTTTTTCTATTCTTTAAAAATTTATACATCTTTTATTATATAGGTATTTTATATATCAGTCTAGTACTTTAGAAGCCCAGCCCATTTTCATTCCCGTGAAATCGAGCAGCGACGATCGAGAGTGCGATTTCCTTCTCTATTATTCACACGCGTTAATACGAGCTGACTTATTGACCCCATCCCTCATCCCTTCATGTGAATGTTTCCGTTTT
The DNA here is from genome assembly GCA_907164685.1 of Colias eurytheme. NCBI lineage: Eukaryota > Metazoa > Arthropoda > Insecta > Lepidoptera > Pieridae > Colias > Colias eurytheme. The sequence continues at coordinate 18,047 of CAJQZN010041741.1, read as the reverse complement.
ATACGTGTGAATCGATTATTGCTTGAGAATAAAATATATATTTTTATAAGGTTTGATAAAGGTTCTGTTTCATGACTGTTCGATATCATTTGACGTTTTTATTACTTACTTTAGATCGGAATATGGAAGTGATTTTTAATCGACTTTCTTTGTTCAACAAATTTTTTATGTGCTTAGATTTGTGCAAATGTATTGGAATATTTTATAAACATAAGTAGAGAGAGATTAATAAATTTTGAGTTCACACATATGGCACGTTGTTTATTGTTTGAAAAAATAATATTTAAAATCATACTTCTATACTAATATTATAAAGAGGAAAGGTTTGTAATTATGTAATTATGTATGTATGTATGGTTTTCACGCATAAACTACTGGACCGATTTCAAAAATTATTTCACCATTAGAAACCTGCATCTTCACTGAGCAACATAGGCTATATTGCATTTTCAAAAAAATTAGAGATCCTTACCAAAAATGCAATAATGTAACCCAAGGTGTAAAAAATTCCTCAATAAAACTTCTGTCATCGCGTGCGCTGCGGAATCTATTGAAGATAGAACAAAAAATGTTCTACGGTATTACAGAATGGATCAATATCTACAAGAAAGTCCGCGATACCATATGTCCATCTTCAGTAGTTATGTTACTACAACAACTTTTTTACGTGTTAAAAGTATATAGAAGTGCCGACAGTAATCAAACCATGTTATCCATACCCCATTAAATGATGTTTTATTAAATGATAATTCTTTTTTTATTATATTCCTTGAAATACGAGGATGGTTCTTATGTAAAGAAAACGTAAATATTATGTACCATGGGCGAAGCCGGGGCGGACCGCAAGTTTTATATACAAACAAAGTAATGTATACTCACATATTACCTATGTAAATACCTATAAAACACATACCTATCACGAAACAATAATGTGTGACAACAAAGGCTTGAAATATCGAATCTTGTCCAAACCGGACCCATCAGATTGTCATCTGTTAATGACGTGGGGACCGTCCCTTAGTGGGGCATGGGGTTTTCTGTAAAAGGGTTTCTTTAGTGAGGTGTAAAGTTATGAATTTGGAAGTGATTGATTTTTGCATTTTTAACGATATCGCATATCTAACCACAAAAAGACAAAGCTCTTCATATTATAACAATTCTGACTCTACATTTCAAGTAACATATCTTACATAGAAAATGTAATATTTATTTAATAAAATACCACTAAATTCGTCACAACACTCAGATTTGTAATAAATTCAATGTCAAAGGAATGTCCGATATTTTCAATCGTGTCGGAACCATGTCGCCCCCGTATCGTCCCGTGTCGTCACCGTGTCCCCTACAAAATTGGGGAGGGTCATCTGTACCAAGATATTTACAAGATTGACATGAATACATTATTGTATTGTTCATTTTGAACGATTTGGGGTTTTCTTTGTATGTTTGTCAATCAAAAACTTCGCAAATTGAATGCTTGTTGTGATGTTATTGTAAATGTTTAAGTTGTTTTTGAGTTGAATAAATATTATTTGCTAAAAATTTTAGAATTTAAGGAATGTAATTAGTGTATATATAGTGTATAGTGTAGATATGTAATAAATATTTAATGTGATTATTATACATTCATGAGAATTTTTAAATCTATTGATAAACTACTGTACAAATTTTAATAATGTTTTCCGTTTTTAGCTAGTGTCTCTACTCTATATAACACGTTTTAATTAGCTTCATTTAATTAATTTAATTAATTAATTAATTAATATTATTTAATTTCAAACTTTAACGTTTATTAGTTAAAAACATGTACAAACATACACCATGTTTTATTTTAGTACCAATTACATATTAAAGTGAGGATATGGAAACTATCGACATCGATGTTTTGCGGTCGACGGTAGCGTTAACTTTGCATTATTAATGATTCATTTAGTTCACACTAACCAGGCGGCTCTCTCGAACCCTTTGGTTTTGGCTAGTGATGGGATCATAACGATAACTTTGAATGTTAAATGAGCATAGACATTTTGATATGTGAGAAATTACTATGTCAGGTTCTAACAGTCAGAAAAAGATTTTGGAAATTAATTTTTTCTTTAAAATTAATCTTTTATTCTATTCTTCAGAATAAAAAAGCCTTTTGTAACACTTAAATTAGGATTTTGTTTTATCAATACAAAAAAAATCTTGCTCAGCCCAGCCCAGTTAGATTTTTACATAAAAAATTCTATAACATAAATTTAGGATGTATTATAGGTCCACCAACCACAATAGTGAGATTAAATTTATTTTCGAATCTTGCAAATGCTTTTTATATTTTATTCGTAGGCTACGTCATTGGTTATACAACCAGAATTGTTATTTCACAATAAGTATTACATATTATAAGTATAATCTATGTCACCGAGGAATAATTTGAAAGTATAGTACCTACTCGTATTCGTAAAAACAACGAAAATTTAATTCTATCGATACGTACACATCACTATCATTGTTTAGAGAGTGCAATCGGCGATCTGATTAATAGTGCTCGCTTGAAATGTTTAATCTTGCCGTGATTCCCCTCGTCTCGGTTACACTAACACTACATTATGCATCAAGCATCGATTGTGTTGTGAACATCACTAGTTTGTTGTTCCTTATTTGTTGAACAGAATTGTCAATGTTACTAACAAACGGCTGTATCATTTGATTGCGATTACTTATACCTAAGTTTGATTTTTTCACAGCTTCGAGGGATCATAGACTTGAGTATTCAATATAAATTTCAGCTTGATTTCCACGCGTTTCTGAGAAAAAGCGTCTTGAAAGACAGACAGACAAGCAAGTAATCCTATAAGGGTTCCGTTTTTTCATTTTGAGGTTCGGAACCCTAAAAACAACGTAAATAATGGCTTAAAAATATGACTTACTAACAAAATAACAAACGAAGTGAATCGTAAGAAAGACAAACGCAAATTTGGTGTAAGTGTGAAATCAAGTGTATAATTAGGGCAAATATTGGGCCAAGGCTTCGAACAAAGAAAACAGTGGTAGGGGCGTCTTACAGCGGCGGAGCGGTAAAATGCTGCTGCTGATAGATTTGGATATGGGGAAAAAGAACCAGTTAAAGTTATTGATAGGATTTTTTAGCAATTTTGAAGGCAGTGCAGCACACAAACCAAGCCGTAGTGTAATAAGAAAATAGAGGCATTATACTGTAAGTTAGTCTTTACAATGTTACGACTATTCATAATTTCTTACAAGAGAACGCTAATTGCCTACTTGCTCGAAATTGAATCAGCGAAACAGATGTGAAATACTAAAAAGACAAAAATCACTCCATCTCCTCTAATCAATTAAGTTATACCAGCTATAACCAGTTAAATGAACAAATGGATGTGTATTTATTACTCTTTCATGCGAAAACCACTAAACAGATGATGATACTTAGTCGTGATGTACTGTGTACTAGAACAACACATACGATATTCAATAGTGTGGACTCAGGATTCGTACGCGGTAATAGGTTGTAATATTTTCCAGCGATAAAATTTTACGTTATATCCATTGAGGTAATATTACTACGTATGGAGGAGACACCACGAACAAAATCTGTGCGCCATTTTTTTGCTCTAACTAAGTTTTAAAAATTATTATCTAGTTAGGTACTTACCGATGAAAGTTATTCCTTTGCACTTTTCCGTATTATTTGTGCAATATCGTAACACACACGAAGGCATATTTGATGCGTTTCACTTTAAAACCAAAAAAAAACCGCTCAACATACGCCACATGGCGTATGTTGAGTGGAACATAAGTGATGTAGGCGGTGTCGTCTCCATATTAATATTATCTCAATGGTTATATCAAGCGACATTTTACCGCTCTCAAACAATATGATCCCCAAATCCCCATGTTTGCCTTCCGATCTTACAAGAGGAACGTGTTTTACAGATTTTCGATGTTTTCAGCGATCGCTTAGGGTTTCGTGTTTGTTCTGATTGTTTGAAAATTTCCAGATTTTCCAGTGGAGTTGATTAATTAGCTATAATTGTCTATCTATTTAATGGATCTTTCTGGAATTAATGAATTATGTATTCGTATTTATATAAGTTTGTTTTGTTAATAGTAGATACGTTATAAGTCGAGAATGACTATAGATTTCAGTTTTTATAAGTTTACTAGCTTCCGCCCGCGGCTTCGCCCGCGTGGTGTTTTGATAAAAGGTAGCCTATGTTCTTTCTCAGGGTCTAAAGATTGTCTGTGCCAAATTTCATCAAAATCGGTTGAGAGGTAAGCGTAACATACAGACAGACAGAGTTACCTTTGCATTTATAATATTAGTAGGGATTTTTAAATATTTTTCGTATATTAGGTATTTAATTATTAAGTATTATGTGTATATATATATAGTAGGTACTTATATATAAAATTCTCGTGTCACAATGTTAGTCTGCATACTCCTCCGAAACGGGTGGACCGATTCTCATGAAATTTTCTGTGCATATCGGGTAAGTCTGAGAATCGGCCAACATCTATTTTTCATATGTACCACGGGCGAATCCGGGGCGGACCGCTAGTAGGTATATATAATAATCACGTAGTTTGTCTATATACATGTCATGTCTTCAGTTCATGTCTCTAGCGAGATTTCTTTCCACGAATTTGTTATGAAATATATTCAAATAATAATAAATTGCCACGATCTAAATCTCCAAACCGGCTCTACCACTGAGTAATATCCAAATACTGATATATTGCAAAAATCTAATACACCCGTCCGTTTGTCACAAAATTTCAATATCGTACCTTCAGAAGCACTCCGAACAAAATATTTGAATATTATGATTTATGACTACTTTACCGACTAACCAAATTATCTAGACCTCGATGTACTTACACAGATCTTAAAATGAGAGGTCAAAATATTGTGGATGGTATAGCGTAGTGGATAAAATCGACCAGTATAAGTTGAGCCATAAGTCCCAAGATATAGTTGGTAAGGAGGGGTCATGTTATCTTGGTCATTTCCCCTAAAGGTGCATGCCAAATAGTGGGACGTCATTTTTGTTGCAATAAATCTCTGAGTTAATATGATACAGTCAATAGGATTTGGGGATGTATGTGTACGTAAGTTTTTTTCTTATTTTTTGATATGTTTGTTTGGACTGTTTTTGAAAATACTTTTTTTGTGTATTTTGTAGTATGTACCGGTCAAATGTGGCTACTTGACCACATTTTTTTACTTTTTCTTGGCTAACTTATTTATATTAAACTTTTATTAAAATTTTATGATTTGTTCACGTCATGAATGATTTCATCATTCACTTTTACTAGGTATTTCTTTAAAATATATTGAATCTGACATTATTTACAAATAAACGTAATACAGGTCAAGTTGACACTGATGTGGTATCTTGACCTTGCACATCAGTTTTCATAGGTAGATGCTTAACATTCTTGTTTTAGGCTAAGTTGCTATTACTTTTTAATTCTTCGACTTTTTAAATATTGCAGCCCGAAGCTTTACAATAAACTGTTAGGCTCTGGCTACCTGGTCAAGTTGCCACGGGATTTGTAATGATTTCATACAAAGCATTACATGTCGGATAGGGTTGTCACAAACAAGACACAAATTTTAATGAACTATTTATTTATTAAACTAAATTTAATACATATGTATATGTATTATGTATATTACTTAATACTTATAGGTATTTATTAATGGGTAAGGAAACATTTATTTTTCATTAGAAATATGCTAAATCGTTGTCATCAAAGAGAGTATAAGTATCTGGATTGTCCGAAATTTGCAGCAAATTTATTGATTTTACTATACAAAACTCGAAACAGATAAAAAAAAAGAAAAAATGCAGTCACGTTATTTTTTGTGTCAACCCTAGGCGTCGGTCAAGTTGCCACGCAGCGGTCAATGGCAACTTGACCTAACCTGAGGCATCAATGCCCAAGCAAATATTTCGACAGATGAGCCTAAAATTGGATAGTTCCCACTGTAAAATCAATCTCTAGGGTTTATTACACAACATATCAAAACTGTATACTCACCTGAGATGTGCAGTTTAAGCTCTACAAACATAATAATACTGACACCGGCAAAAGATCCTTAGTCACAGTCACACTTCGATACGTTATATTGCGAGAACCAACAGCGTTACCGCTTTAAAATTAAAATATGTTGCCAATTAATATTTTAAAAACCTACCAACATCGATACGTTAGGTCAATTTGCTTTCAATTCTACAAAATTTGATATTTTGTTGTTAAACGGAAGGTGTGGTCAAGTTGCCAAGTAAAGGTCAAGTAGCCACATTTGACGGTACCTAATATGTTACACGTAGACTTAAAACTTAGTAGCACAAAATATTAATGAAAGTATTCATTATTTGTTATTATTAGGTCACATCAAATTAAATAATTTCCATGTTTAGACAAGAGAAATATTATACAATAATTATATTAGCATGCGGTAGAAATTATTGAAAATGTTTTTTAAATGGAGTATTAAATTGTTCTTCTACTATCTTCATTCCAAATAGGTAACATCTCAATCGATTGTGATTTGATATGATAGCGTAACAGACAGACAGACTATCACATTTATAATATTTATATTAAAAATATATTCTTTACTTATAATAACCACACATAACCACTGAACATTCAATATCTTCTAACATAAGAAAGCTTACAGCTGCATATAAATATATATACAATACGAGAAACACGCATTATTTATTAGGTGAGAAATACTTTGATAAATCACCACTTCGCGTAGGGTAAGATTTTAAGGGTTGAAATTGTCGAATATTATGCTCGTACGTGCGACATAGTAATGTATTCCTTTAGATATATTTGAGAATAAAAATTTTAACCAACACTATAAAATGATGATGCTATATTAAGACATATTGTTACGTTGTAGAGTCATTATATTCATGATTTCAGGACGGTATTAATTATTAATATATATGTATTAATTATAATAATACATGTATGTCGACTTTTATATCACTTTTCTGAAAACGGCTGTAACTATATCTATAACATTTTTCTGTTGTCTAGGCAGAACAATGATGCTTGGGTCAGCTTTTCCCGATAAAATTTTGAACTCGTCAAATACGACGACAACATAGGAGGAAGGTATCAGTTAAGGTTATTAATTATTCAAATGAATAATCTTTAAGCCTATTCTCTCATAAAAAGCAACACAACATTGTAAATTAAACACAATACAAAACAATCACAAACCAAATATATCAGTATAATGTTATACATCATCAAACATACACGCGAATCGTACAATCCGTATGTATGTATGTGTGTATGTATGTACATTAAATCCCCGTATCTGCGGCTGCCAACGTCGCGATTTATTTTAACACATTTTGTTTATAAATGATATAATGCGATACTACGCGTTTCGCGGGAACGAATACGTTCGGTAATTATATGGAGCTGTTAAAACCCTTAAATCGTACGAATATTTATTCCAATACACTTTTTAGAAGCAGGGAATATTCAGCTTTTAATAACTGTGAATATACTGTTTGTATTGAGTCTATAAATGTGTATTCCATGTAGGTATTATAAACTGTATCGTCATCACTTCTCATTATCATCATCACCATTTATAAAATGCATACCATTAACTAGATGACTTTAAAAATATAAAATTAGATTGGTACCGCACTAATTAAATCGGTTGAATAGTTACACGTTCTAAGTTCACTCTTTCGATTCTTTATTCACATAAAAATCTATATAAAGTGATTAAGTCTCTATAAATACCTACACGTGACACTCAATTGGTGTAAAAAAAATCACTCTTTTCGACAATGATATTTTGTCAACTTGTTAAAATAAATAAAGTTTAAAATAGAAAAAAAAAACTTATAAACGTTTTAACAGCTCCATATACATACCATTCACAGGGTGTTAAGAATCCTCACGTACATTTTGCTCGCATGTTTATACAGAACATTTATTCTTACAGCTCCCCCCTCCCTGCCACAATCTTTGTTTACCCCTCTCAGATCAATTGGGAGTTTAATTGGATTTAAATTTAATTGTAGTATGTGTATGGAGAATATATGGCTTAAATATGTTAAAATAACAATTATTAAAAATGTCATGGGAGATAAAATTGTAACAAATGGTAACGGGTGCAGAAATTAGTGACTATAATGAACGAGAATGCGATTATTTTTATGTTTTTCTAGTTCCTGTTTACTCGTATAGAAGCAATGATTTAAGAAAGAGAATCATTACCAGTAATTTATGTAAATTATCTTTCGACACGCAGTTTCTTTTGTCGAAATAAGAATCTTCATACCTTCCATTTTCTCAAACAGTCATCCAAATTTTATAAGTTGCTCCGAACTGAAATAAAAAATACATAGACGTGAACATTAATTTAATATCAGTAATTTACTATCATTTTACTGTTTAAGTTTACCTTCTTACCTTTTACCGCTTCCTTGGTACAGCGGTTGACGCGTGAGCGTAGTACCGAGGGGTCCTGGAATCGAATTCCCGGTGGAGACGAAGAAAAAAACAATGTCTCGGTCTGGTAGGACACAGAAGGCTGATCACCTACTTGTCCCTGAAGAAAATCGATCAGTGAAACAGATGTATAATGCATCTGCGCCTTACCCCACTAGGGGACATGGGACTTCACTTTTTTCTTACCTTATAACGAATTATATTTTCTCAAATTCCATTTCTCATAAGTGAGCATATACGCAAAGCTAGTGACGAATAAACTAAGCAAATGTCTGTCCATCAACTACCTACAATTTGCGAGGAAATATACGCAAAATTTAACCTTACCTGCGTTCGAAGTAATTATAGAGTAGGGTTAGATTGTCCATTCTGGTGTACCACTGTCCAGTGTTCTAGAAATTCTATTTAGGCAATATTTAGCTATGTCAATACATAGTCACTTACCCCGGCTCTGCCTGGATTGAATCGCTGTTACGACAAAAACTTGTATTTTTAAATCTAACTAGAGGATCGCTCCGACTAGCTTTTTGTTGTTATTATTTTTTTATACATCTTACCTAATCTAGGCAGAGACGAATCCAATGAAAAATATATTAAAATCGGTGCAGCAATTCTTAATTTAAAAATCAACATTTATGTAACCAAGACGACTTTCTTTTATATAAAAAGCTATGATAATCTGCTAAAAAAGTTATCACATGGTGAAGTTTCATTTTATCCATCTCATGTGAATGAAACTGCGGATTGCAGAAATATTGATTAATATTTCTATCGTATTTATTTGATTAAATCAATACTAATAATATCATACACAATTAACAAGAAGATGCAAGTATGGTATAATATCATATACTACAAAATTCTTTGATATTACAATAATTTTCGACGAAGAAATTCGGGGCGAATGTTTGTATAGTATCCAAACTATTCCTTTACAAAGTCACTGGACTTTGCCAAAGCAACGCCACGCTACGGGCAATACTAGGTGGTATTTGATACCAAAGAATAGACGTTCTTGTTGAGGATAGCGTATTTGATATGATTATAATTAAGGTGAGTTTCTTATAGTCTTTAGCAAGCTAAATAGCGCGTGTATATTTAAACGTGCACCTCTTTTCCTTATCATAAATAGTCATTATGACCTGTAAGGTGAGATTTTTTTTATCTATTAGTGTCTAATTCATTGATTAATTTATCGCAATGAAACTGTGTGTCATTTAAGCCTATCAAGTTGGAATGAAAATATAACACTCATTTTTCAACAAGTTTTGAAAATAAATACTAAGATCCAAACATTTCTTAAGAGTTCAAAAGTAATTAATTCGTCATTTACTAAGGTGAGCTTCATTTCAAAATAAATTTTAAGGATCAGAATAACACAATAGCACCGGCTTTTCTTTTTATTACAGTGTAATTTAGTTCATATGTAGTTGATTATTGGTAGTATTAAATATGCTTAAGTTACTGTAAGTGCTCTCAAAGTTATGTGAAGTATCGCTCAATGTCCGCGGCCGACAAAGAAGTTGGCCACACATCACTTAGCATAATAGTGGGATCAAACGAGCATAGACTTAACTAAATATAGAGCGTATATCATTATTATAAAACATTTACATTTAGAAATATTTTAAATTTTGATTATTTGTAACGATTTAACTACCGAAACGATTTTAAAAATTATTTTGTTAGCAGGAAGTTACAATATTCCTTAGTGATAAATTCTTTAGTTTATTTTGATACATATATAAAAAGAGCAACTATGGAGTTTCTTGCCGGTTCTTCTCCGTAGAATACTGCTTTCCGAATCGGTGGTAAATGTTAAAAATAGGTATGTAATGACGTTTCAAAAGTGCTTCTAGAAGAAGTCTAATTGAATAAATAAATGTAAGAGTTTGAGTTTTGTTGTTATCCTGTGTCAATACGTATATCAAAAAATAAAGTTAGAAACAATAATGTTTTCTGCAGAATTCAATTATTGATGAAAATGTGGTTAAAAAGAACATTTAACCAAGTTTTAACTGCAAGGAAGAAGCTACATGCCCTAGTTTGATTAACAAATTTTTGAAATTCACTCATTCAAGTTTAATGATTAATTCATGGGTGTTAAAATAATAAGTATTAAACACGTCTAAAACATCTTAACTCTACTACAGCCGGAGGCATATTCGTACCCAAGTCTTCACAAAGCTGATACGTGCCAACTTTAGTTATCTATTAACTATACCTGAACCCTGGATTTGCTTGTACGTTAATAACATATAATGGCTGTATACAGAGACCAAAAAAGGAGGTTTAAAATCGTTATTTTTCTTGTAGAAACTTTATCTTTAATGTCTGTGATAGTTTATTTGTCTGTTTACGAAAAACTCAAAAACTACCGCTCCGATTTTCATAATGTTTTCACCAGTGAATAGCACGGTTATTGAGCTTTTAGTAAGTTACTTATAACATTTATTAAGTTTCAGTTAAACTACAGGCAGTTATTAGCTTGTAAATTATATTTTTTGAATATTTTTGTGAATTTACAAAAGTGTAATTTGGAAATAAAGTAAGGAAAATAAGAGCTTAAACGAAAATCTTGCTTCATAACTTGTATATAAGTATTTACTACTTTGATTGAACCTAGGACAAATCACTTACCACTGAACCGTTGGTCATTCAATAATACGATATGCCTTTAGGAAAAGTATCTTCATACATATATTTATTGATTGGTTCCGATACTTGCTCATAAGTTGTAGATAATGTATGAAATTTGTAATATAAGAGGAAGACCACAATAAATAGGCTTTGACTATTACTTGCCCGCGGCTTTGCATGTGCTATCGATATATGTAATTATAGAAATGGTTTAAAATTACTAGACGATGCTGAACATACATACCCAAATGTATATTATAAATAGTATTTATACTTCCTGGGATATAATAGTAAGGAAATGCTTTATTTAGAAATAAATAAAGATATGGGAAGATAATTTTGTTTTCATTTTTACTTACTTAATTGATAAGTGAACCATCTTATCAAATCTATACTACTTAATATACAATCTATATATATAAAACTCAAAGGTGACTGATATAGTGATCTATCAACGCACAGCCCAAACCACTGGACGTATCGGGCTGAAATTTGGCATGCAGGTAGATGTTAGGACGTAGACATCCGCTAAGAAAGGATTTCCCGAAATTCTTGCGGTAACGGGGAAAAACGGGGATGCAAGTCGTGGGCGGAAGCTAGTATAATATAAATCTCGTGTCACAATGTTTGTCCTCAATGGACTCCTCAACCACCGATTATAATAAAATTCGCACACCATGTGCAGTTCGATCCAACTTGAGAGATAGGATAGTTTAAACATGTAGGTACCACGGGCGAAGCCGGGGCGGACCACTAGTAACATTATAAAGATGAAGAGTTTGTTTGTTTGAACGCGCTAATCTCAGGAACTACTGGTCTGATTTGAAAAATTCTTTCAATGTTAGATAGCCCATTTAACGAAGAAGGCAATAGGCTATGTATCATCGGGCTAAGACCAACAGGAGCGGAGTAATGCGGGCAAAACCGCGGGGCACAGCTAGTAAATTATATTATACATACAACCAAAATGTAATATTACAATAAATCAAAATGAACTAAGTAATGCAATTATTAAATCACAAAAATAATTCTACACTACAATTTAAATGTTACGTTTGACCGTTTACCATACAAACATACAAACTCTATTATCGAATCTAAAACCAAGTTTATTTAAAAGCCACAAAAAGCCCCAAATTGTCGCAAATCTCTAAACTCCGGTTACTGATCGATTATTCAACGTTTTAGGGTTCCGTAGTAAATTACTAATTACTACGTCACTCGGTTGATTAACTTTAAGTGATGTTTAACTTCCGTTCAAATGCTATTTAATAGTTAATTATTAGAGGAATAAATACTGTGAATAAATACTATGTTTTTGGTGTATTTGAATGAATAGAGTTTGTGGAGATGGATATTACAGACTAGCTTCCGCCCGCGGTTTCGCCCGCGTGGTGTTTTGATAAAAGGTATGTTCTTTCTCAGGGTCTAAAGATTGTCTGTGCCAAATTTCATCAAAATCGGTTGAGAGGTGTAAGCGGGAAAGCGTAACAGACAGACGGACAGAGTTACTTTCGCATTTATAATATTAGTGGGGATTATGTTGTTTTGAATAGGATGTTTTTAAATTATAATTCATATAAATGTAAGATTGTTTGTGGACTAGTAGTAGTAATATTATAAAAGGCATAATAAATGATAAGTTTTAAGCATAATGGGTATAACTAGTATTATTTAATGCCTCATTGGTATCACAGATTTGATTAATTTTTCGTATGTAATAATTGATTAGTTTTAATAAATAACGATTGAACAATATAAATAATAATAAAATTAAGTTAAGCATAAAAATAATCACATTTGTGAACCTATTTCGAACCCAAATACCAATCATTCATAGGTACTACAAAACTACCTAACCTTAAATGGAATACAAAATATACTCCGCATTTAAAAACAAATTTTCCTTACTCACACATTTAACAACTTAACAACTTCTTAACATACGCTAAACAGAAATAAACAGCATTAAAAACCCGTTAAAAGTTAGTTCACCACAAAAAGTTAACGTATTACAAAATGCTGAACGATTAATAGTGAATGAACACAATTTTCCGAACACCTGATCTATCCGGGAACGGGCCGGGCCGGCTTCGATATTATACTGAAAAACGATGCTAGGGCTGTCACTTGCAAAGTAATAAATAATTTTTTTTTTAAAGAATTATTTCGTTTTTTCAGGTGAGCATTTTTAACTGTGTGTACACTTCACAGTTCTGAATATAATACTTATGTATTGCTATATTGTAAAGTAAGGATTAAAAATGTTCTGTTAATTTACTTTGCGTAGGGTTGGTGCTCACTTTACAGCTATTTGGGTCTGTTTGTTACATTTATTGCACAATAAAATAGTTGGTATACATAATTATTATATACAAATGAATTCAATGTGCGTCGACCCTCTTTTAGATTCTGTTATCGACTTCTTAAAAAAAAAAAACAATTAAATGCGTCTCGCTTTTCATTATTATCTATCTTCCCGATAAGTACTTACGTCTACGAATCGAAACCCATGTTATTTAAGTTCTTAGCACTACAAATTGTGTACATATAAATACATAAATGTCAATTGATTTCAAACCGATCAAAGTGCCAACCCTGAAACTAAATCCAATACCACCTGTTGCGTCGAACATTCGATATCCTTGTGATGGAGAAGGATGAGAATATGGGAAATGAGGGGGTGAGAGCGGGACAGGACACGAGGGTCCCACTTGAACACACGTTTCAATGGCTTCAGTAATCTATAAGAATAGGTTTGAACTGTTCGGTTTTACACGTGGAAGTGACTCTACTTTCATGATTTTCAATTATTATAAAACTAATGTATGGATGCCTCTGTTTCACTGATCGATTTTCTTTAAGGACAGATAGGTTACTTCTGTGTCCTGCCATACCGCGAATTATTTTTTTCTTCGTCTCAACCGGGACTCTAACCCTTGGTGCCTCTTTATCTCTTTGAGAAAGTACTTGTAAACAAAACACGACTTGGTTTGGACTTGGGAACTAATATGTGATTAGCAAGAAAATACTTATAATCTTCAACGACAGATAATTGCATTTAAATTAGGTCATAAGAAAGTCATTGTCCTTTATAGATAACACTCGAATCAAAAATTTAAAACTCATATTTATTTATTGTTAGGATAGTTAAGTTATTAAGGATAATAAGGCTAGTTAGGAATAGTTAGAATCGTCAGGATCTATTATTATCATATTTTAATCTAATCATTACCAGTAGCAGACGTAACTAAATCTATCATATTTTTACATATCAAAAATGAAAGTAGAGTACGCATCACAGGAATTCCGCAACGCGAACAAAAAGGCTCCTATCGATAGCTGATACGGGACTTTCCCGGGACCAGGTGATTACCGGCTTTTCGCACCCCGGGGAAAATTTTCCCACGATCGATTTGAATTGCTAAACGGTTTCCCGGTTTAATTGAAAAAACGTTTACACTCCAGTCAATTGAGGCAGTTTTTTGTTATCGGTTTTCCATGATTCGTCGGATTAAACAGTGGATTGTTTTCAATCTCTTAATGGGAGACTGAATTTTTTGTTGGGAAAAATAGAAAGGTGGGAATATAGACTGTAAATTCGGGCACAATGTCGAGAACAATTTATTTTTAGTGGAAAAACTTCTGTTAAATGATCGATTTCCTATATCAATTCTTAAAGATGTCATTCATAGGCTGAAACTGATATTTAAAAAAAAACATTTGTTATCTCTCTCTCTCTCTCTCTCTTCAGCCTTTTTCCGTCCACTGTTGGACATAGGCCTCTCCTAAGGCACGCCATAGAGCTCGGTCTTCAGCTTTTTGCCGCCATTGAGTACCAGCAACCCTGCGAATATCGTCGCTCCACCTTGCCCCAGGGCGCCCTACACAGTACACTATACGTTTGCCGAGTCGCGGTCTCCACTCTACATCTCTAGCTAATAAATAATGTATTATTATTGTATTTTGCTTTTGTCTAAGGTCAACCAGCTTATCTTATTTCAGTTGTTTGTAATATTCATAGCTTATGATAAAATATTGCAAATAAAACATACACACAACTGAACCATAGTAGCTTTTCATTTCTATCGGTTGATGTTCTATTTTTCTGAACTATTAAAACTGTGCTATTTATTACTTGTATTTATTTTATCATTCTTGTCTGTTTTCTCGGTTTGACTCTGATCAAAAAATATAGCCTAAATTACTCTGTAAAATAGTAAGTCTCTTACAGTAAAATCATTGCAAAATCGATCGAATAGTTTTGGAGTTAAGCAAACAATCAATGAACAATCAAATCTCTATAATATTACCTAGTATGTATACCGTGATAAAGTATGAACATTACAGTAAATATATTTTTTTTCATAACTGTCCAATATTTACACAGTACTGTAATACATATAACGCATCAATCCGAACACGAAAAGTTCCATTCAGGTCGTTATCTAGCAATAACAATTATAAGCCGAACCAAAATTGAGGACGAGAACAAACGATTTGCTATATTAACCGTGAAATGAACGGTTACGTGGCCGCCTGTCACACCGAATTGTAACAGGTATATAGATTGCTGTTACAAGCAGTTGATGTTTGATATACATATTGTTCATTTTTTATATTTTTTTTGTTAACATAATCCTAGGATTTATAATATAAATGTATACTACACATCTCTATCGAAAGAAAAAATACGTGTTTTAAATCCATACTAATATTATAAATGCGAAAGTAACTCGGTCTGTCTGTCTGTTACTCAATCACGCACTACTTAACAAATTTGCATGAAATTTGGTATAGAGATATTTTGATACCCGAGAAAGGACATAGGCTACTTTTTATCCCGGGAAATAGGATAGGTTTTATCCCGGAAATCCTACGGGAACGGGAACTATACGGGTTTTTCTTTGACTGCGTGGGCGAAGCTGCGGGTGGAAAGCTAGTAATCTATAAAATAAGCACGTATATATCTCGTATCCCGCTGGAACGTTAAGTTAGTATTTATCAAAGTAGTACAATAATTATACCAAACATACAATATATCACATCTTATTACTTACAAATTCAAATGATTAATTCTGAACCATCATACAAAAAAAATGCTTTAGTATAGTAAAGTATTTAACATAGAAGATCCAATAATCTTTTCCAAAACAAAACTAGGTAATTATTACAATGCATTACTGTTCGGTGTAACACAAAATAATAGCCAAAGCGAAAAAACGCTTCAAACGCTGTCCCTTCAAGGAGCATTGAAGCCACGAGCGACCGAAAATTAAATAATGTAAAAATATAACCGCCTCTTCTCTTGAACAGATGAAATTTGATTAAAAAATCACGATTATTACTTTGCCCCCTTGCGGTTTCGAACCACGCGTATTTGTTACTTAATTCCCGTTGTTATGCAAAAGTAAACTTTAATATAGGGGGTTAGGAGTGTATTTTTTGCGTAGGGGGTAAAGTTATATTGGTCGGTATGAGTCGATGCCATACCCCACCCTTTATTCACCCCCTTTCAATAATTTTTCATCGTTGTGATCCAGTCTTTGTGATTCGCTCTTAGATTAACAAAGTTTTAAATTAAAATCGGCTATAACAAATATCGGAATGTTTGTAGGTTGCTGTTTGTTCTTTGCTTTGATATATTTTTGTGATATTATATAATTTTTGAAGTGAAACTTCTATAACGGGGTTGGAAAAAAAATTAGTGTAATATTTTTTCGTTACGCGTGACATTTTTCCGTTACGCGCCATCTTTTTATTATCCCTACCACGCGTGATTTTACGTATTTCTGTAAAGTTGCATATAGTAAATTATTTTTTGAAAAATAAGGTCATAAAGAAGTTTCACTTCTTACATGTGTACACTAGTTCACGCACACATTTTTTTAAATATAGAAATGACAGATATACTTAAAAGATAGAGAGCTTAAAAAGAACTTAGATTCTTAGACTTGGACTAAATAATTGTTTGAAACTTTCACCAAGTTTTCCCTTATTTTAAGTAAATGTAAGTCAATACAACAAGCACTTATAATTATTAATAATCCAATTATTATATACAATAATATATTTGACACAATTATTCTTGTATTATTAAAATTACTGAACAACATTTCAACACAAGCAAAATTAATAAAAAACTTTCATTTTGGTTGTACCATAATATACCTTATTTGTGTTCAATCTCAAAATTCTATTGTTTCACATTTCAACATCTAACCTTTTTTCAAGTCGGCTAGAAACTATCACAGGATGTCTCTAATACGGCGGTGTTATTTGTCATACACTATGACGTCACAACCCTTTGAGGCTGCGTGATGACGTATGACCGATGCGCTCTAAACTTACTATGACAATACTTTAGCAATAAAAATACTTTTGTGAATGTATTTTTTAATATTATGTATGTATATTTTAGGATTTTGGATACAGATAGACTATGTAAATACATATTTTTTGGTTGGATTCCTTTATTTGGTTTTGTAGCGGTAAATGTTACAAGCAATTTTTTAATAATTTAATCTTTAAACAAAATCTTCAATTGTAAATTTGCAATTGTAATCAATAAGAATGTTAGGTTTTAAAACGTTAAATCCACGATTGAAAGTGACCTAAATACCTTTATATTTTCTTTATTATAAGTATATGTACTCTATTACTTCTCAGAGAAAACTGAAGGTATGTTATGTTGTCAATGACACACCAAGTACATACTACGTACTATTTGATTAACAAAATATGAACACAATAAAAAAAACTATCTACATCTTTCTAGCACAAGTTCTACGAATCATATCACTACACATAGTATAAAACAAAGTCGCTTTCTCTGTCCCTATGTCCCTATGTATGCTTAAATCTTTAAAACTACGCAACGGATTTTGATGCGGTTTTTTTTT